>VWZL01005095.1:280152-324696 GCA_013396915.1 Stercorarius parasiticus
GGTGAGGAGCGGCCATGAGGGGGCGGCGGTGAGGCGGCGGTGAGGAGCGGCCATGAGGGGGCGGCGGTGAGGCGGTGGTGAGGAGCGGCCATGAGGGGGCCGGCGGTGAGGCGGGGGCTGTGAGGGGAGGCGGGAGCCTCAGTCTGCTGTAGGTTAGCCTGTGGGTGAATAATGCAGTTCAAGTGCCGAGCGTATGAATTCCGTATAATGGACAAATAAAATATTTACTAGCTTTTTACTTGCTGTCTTACAGTTTCAGGTGAAATTTATGCTACAACAAATGAATAATTGTTACCATTTTTTGTGACCGTCTTAACCTATTTCCTGAAGTAAACGACCACCAAAATTTCTGTATATAACAGATTTCCCTGGGCTGTGACTCTATTCATTCTCCTTCACTGAACCTCCTTTAGGTCCACAGTGTCTTTGTTGGGATGGAGCAACAAGTAAAATGAGGCTGCACCATCAGGCTAAATGACACCCTCATGTAATTCATAGCCGTCATGTAATTCACAGTTCTGCTCCTCCTCTGCCCTTAACGCAATGATCTGGGCAGCCTTTTGGAATTTTAGGTGCACACGGAGCAAGATCACATAACCCAACCCAAAAAGCCTCACAAACCCAATTCTTGAGCAGACACAAGTAACAAAGACACCCCTAACGTGTATAAACTTGCCCAACAGACGCTGCTCTGTACATCTAAATCTACACATTTCACTTGTCCTCTTGCCTTTTCACACATGTTTCTGGTAATCGACACCACACAATATCATGAGACATACCTGAGATTTCCCAAATACCTAGGGCAGGAGATAATGGTGGTTTGCTAAAACCTGAACTGCTAGTAATGACCAGCCTGTGTATGGAAAGCATGGGATGCATCCTGGGTCTAGAATGAAATAATATTGTAGTGATGCAAGTTTGACAAGTATTGGTGGTGTGCAACCGGAGTATTGCCATTTTTTAACTTCTGTGAATTACTTGCAGCTTCTCAGCACACCAAAGTTGATGACAGGCATAAACCACTTTTAAAGCAGGAGATGGTTACTCCTACTTTAACATACTCCTGCTTTCCCATTGCAGCTCGCTTGTGCTAGATTCCCAGCTCAGAGATGCTGTTCCTGCAGACTAAGGGCATAGCCAGTGGGATTGCTTTGTGTGTGCAGCTACATCTGGCGGGGTTTCCATGGTAATATTTTGTCATCACCAGTCTGCTCTTCGGCAGTCTCCCTAAATAATTTGGTATCTTCTCCAAACTAGCAAGTGATGTCTCGTTTCATTGCATTTCATTTATTGGAAGGAAGGACTGCACAGCATAACACTACTTACAGCTGTATGACCTGTAATCCTCAAATACGGTATCCATAGTGATACCTCCAAAAATTAAAAAGAGAGCGAAGAGCACTTACTACACTAGATGCAGGGACAGAGAATGCTGTTTACTTGGGTTAGCAACACGAGAAAGGATCTTATTTCTTCTTTAATGCTGTGAGGAAAATACACTGCTGGACTTTACCTCTCCTTTCCTGCCATACCTCATTATTTTAGTCTGGGCTGCTGTATCACAATTCACGCATCTGGAAGAGACAGGATAGAAAAATGCAGTGCGGTACTACACTGAACAACATCTGTGTAGGTAAATACAGACGTTCATGGCAGCACCTGGAGACTGTAGGCATTGGTAAAGACAGTGCTGGAATGTGTTCTTCAAAACAGGAGCTGGAAATGCACCAGGTTCCCAAATGGTAAATATGGAGCCTCACGTAGCTCTCATGGTTCATTTGGTTTGTGTGGCAAGGTATTGGTAGCAGGGGGCTACAGGGGTGGCTTCTGTGGAAGGTGCCAGAAGTTTCTCCCATGTCCAGTAGACCCAATGCCAGCTGGCTCCAAGATGGACCCACCACTAGCCAAAGCTGAGCCTGTCAGTGATGGTGGGAGCGCCTCTGGGATAACGTATTTAAGAAATGGGGAAAAAAACTGCTGCATGACAGCAACTGGGAGAGAGGAGTGAGAATATGTGGGAGAAACAACTCTGCAGACACCGAGGTCAGTGAAGAAGGAAAGGGAGGAGGTGCTCCAGATGTCGGAGCAGAGATTGCCCTGCAGCCCATGGTGAAGACCATGGTGAGGCAGGGTGTCCCCTTGCAGCCAATGGAGTTTAAGGGTAGAGAAGATATCCACTTGCAGCCTGTGGAAGACCCCATGCCAGAGTAGGTGGATGTGCCCAAAAGAGGCTGTGACCCTGTGGAGACCCTGCACTGGAGCAGGCTCCTGGCAGGACCTGTGAACCCATGGAGAGAGGACCTCACAGTGGAATATTTTTGCTGGCAGGACTTGTGACCCCGTGAGAGACCCACACTGGAACAGTCCATTCCTGAAGGACTGCACCCCGTGGAAAGGACCCACACTGGAGCAGTTCATGAAGAACTGCAGCCTGTGGGTGGGACTCACATTGGAGAAGTTCATGGAGGACTGTCTCCTGTGGAAGGGACCCCATGCTGGAGCAGCAGGGGAAGAGCATGAGGAGTCCTCCCCCTGAGGAGGAAGGCACAGCAGAGACAATGTGTGATGAACTTACTGCAACGCCCATTCCCTGTCCCCCTACGCCGCTGAGGGGAGGAGGTAAAGAAATGAGGAATAAAGTCAAGCCCAGGAAGAAGGAAGGGGCAGAGAGAAGGTGCCTGTAATTTTTTTCTTATTTCTCATTGTCCTACTCTGATTTGATTGGTAATAAATTAAATTAATTTCCCCAAGTTGAGTCTGTTTTGCCCGTGACAGTAATTTGTGAGTGATCTCCCTGTCTTTATCTCAANAGACATACCTGAGATTTCCCAAATACCTAGGGCAGGAGATAATGGTGGTTTGCTAAAACCTGAACTGCTAGTAATGACCAGCCTGTGTATGGAAAGCATGGGATGCATCCTGGGTCTAGAATGAAATAATATTGTAGTGATGCAAGTTTGACAAGTATTGGTGGTGTGCAACCGGAGTATTGCCATTTTTTAACTTCTGTGAATTACTTGCAGCTTCTCAGCACACCAAAGTTGATGACAGGCATAAACCACTTTTAAAGCAGGAGATGGTTACTCCTACTTTAACATACTCCTGCTTTCCCATTGCAGCTCGCTTGTGCTAGATTCCCAGCTCAGAGATGCTGTTCCTGCAGACTAAGGGCATAGCCAGTGGGATTGCTTTGTGTGTGCAGCTACATCTGGCGGGGTTTCCATGGTAATATTTTGTCATCACCAGTCTGCTCTTCGGCAGTCTCCCTAAATAATTTGGTATCTTCTCCAAACTAGCAAGTGATGTCTCGTTTCATTGCATTTCATTTATTGGAAGGAAGGACTGCACAGCATAACACTACTTACAGCTGTATGACCTGTAATCCTCAAATACGGTATCCATAGTGATACCTCCAAAAATTAAAAAGAGAGCGAAGAGCACTTACTACACTAGATGCAGGGACAGAGAATGCTGTTTACTTGGGTTAGCAACACGAGAAAGGATCTTATTTCTTCTTTAATGCTGTGAGGAAAATACACTGCTGGACTTTACCTCTCCTTTCCTGCCATACCTCATTATTTTAGTCTGGGCTGCTGTATCACAATTCACGCATCTGGAAGAGACAGGATAGAAAAATGCAGTGCGGTACTACACTGAACAACATCTGTGTAGGTAAATACAGACGTTCATGGCAGCACCTGGAGACTGTAGGCATTGGTAAAGACAGTGCTGGAATGTGTTCTTCAAAACAGGAGCTGGAAATGCACCAGGTTCCCAAATGGTAAATATGGAGCCTCACGTAGCTCTCATGGTTCATTTGGTTTGTGTGGCAAGGTATTGGTAGCAGGGGGCTACAGGGGTGGCTTCTGTGGAAGGTGCCAGAAGTTTCTCCCATGTCCAGTAGACCCAATGCCAGCTGGCTCCAAGATGGACCCACCACTAGCCAAAGCTGAGCCTGTCAGTGATGGTGGGAGCGCCTCTGGGATAACGTATTTAAGAAATGGGGAAAAAAACTGCTGCATGACAGCAACTGGGAGAGAGGAGTGAGAATATGTGGGAGAAACAACTCTGCAGACACCGAGGTCAGTGAAGAAGGAAAGGGAGGAGGTGCTCCAGATGTCGGAGCAGAGATTGCCCTGCAGCCCATGGTGAAGACCATGGTGAGGCAGGGTGTCCCCTTGCAGCCAATGGAGTTTAAGGGTAGAGAAGATATCCACTTGCAGCCTGTGGAAGACCCCATGCCAGAGTAGGTGGATGTGCCCAAAAGAGGCTGTGACCCTGTGGAGACCCTGCACTGGAGCAGGCTCCTGGCAGGACCTGTGAACCCATGGAGAGAGGACCTCACAGTGGAATATTTTTGCTGGCAGGACTTGTGACCCCGTGAGAGACCCACACTGGAACAGTCCATTCCTGAAGGACTGCACCCCGTGGAAAGGACCCACACTGGAGCAGTTCATGAAGAACTGCAGCCTGTGGGTGGGACTCACATTGGAGAAGTTCATGGAGGACTGTCTCCTGTGGAAGGGACCCCATGCTGGAGCAGCAGGGGAAGAGCATGAGGAGTCCTCCCCCTGAGGAGGAAGGCACAGCAGAGACAATGTGTGATGAACTTACTGCAACGCCCATTCCCTGTCCCCCTACGCCGCTGAGGGGAGGAGGTAAAGAAATGAGGAATAAAGTCAAGCCCAGGAAGAAGGAAGGGGCAGAGAGAAGGTGCCTGTAATTTTTTTCTTATTTCTCATTGTCCTACTCTGATTTGATTGGTAATAAATTAAATTAATTTCCCCAAGTTGAGTCTGTTTTGCCCGTGACAGTAATTTGTGAGTGATCTCCCTGTCTTTATCTCAAGCCAAGAGCCTTTCATTGTATTTTCTCTCCTCTCTTCAGCTGAGGAGGGGAATGATAGAGCGGCTTTGGTGGGCACCTGAGATCCAACCAGGGTTAACCCACCACAGATGGACTTCAGGAGAGTTCCTTTTCTCTTGTTGATGAGACCTGACTTCAGAACTCTGCTTCTGAGCATCTTCAAATTACTTATTTAAAGAACTCAGTCTTTTTTACTCCATTTTCCATTTCTCTACCTTTGTATGTTGCATGAATTTCTGTATACTTCTTTTTTAAATCCTTCTTGTAATCTTGAAAAGCCAGTTGTTGTTGTTGTTATTCAGACATCTAATGTATTCTACACTTCCTGGAAGAAGAAACAGCTTCTCTGTTGCCCAGTGTAGTTTGTACAGGTGCTGTATTTGTTGTGCTGCCTAGGTAAAGAGTGTGATCCACCACCGCAGTCCAGTTGCCGGCCCGACATGCAGTGTCTTCTGCAATTTGGTGGGTTGTTGGTATCAACCGTTGGCCATTGGCAAAGGGTTGTGTTAAGGCTCTTTATCAATATGGAAATGATGGGTCAGTTTGAGGATAAGTGTCACTGCGGGAAATTTGCAGCACATGTTATTATTACACTTGCAAAAGAAGTCTCTCTTCCACAAACATGGCATTTCTTGTCCCCAGGCCTTTGTAGCTGACTGGAGGAATACTTTTTCTTTCTAGCTTCTAGCATGACGGCTTCCCTTTTAACTCACCCAAATGAGATCTTAGTCTCTGCTGTAGTGATTGGGCATAGAAACTGTCACTGGGTTATCTCTTCCTCTCTTAACTAACATTTCTAATATGTCTGATGTAATCTAGCATTTTCTACTGTATGTTGTGACTAAATATGCTTCTTTTTGTGTATCTTGTGTTTGGCTTACATCTATTTGTGAAAAAGCAGCATTGTCCCCTACACAGAGCCATAATGCTGTGTTTCCCTTTGCAAAGCAAATTGGTTTGCTTCTTCAGTGCCCATTTCTTGTATTATATTCTTGCTGAAGGACTAAGGAACCAGGTGCCATAAAATGGAATAACACCTTCATGAGCAACACCTAAAAGTCTGACTGTACTTTGTGAAGAAAATGGCGCGAACAATTTATTTTTTTTATCTGACAGTACTAATCGCAAGGTACTCTGATCTTAAATGGACTGTGATGGCAATATAAGCCCCCAGGTGGCATTCTAACCTTGTTTTTCTAAATCATTTGTTTTCATAAGGAATGGATCTGATTCTTTTGTTTAAAAAGAAATTTTCTTCACCCTCATGGTAGATTTGAACAAAGAAATTAAAGCTGTACTCTGTTCCATTTATTTTTTTTTTTAAGTTTCCAATTTGTATACGTTTTGGTAATTCAAATGCAGTAGCCTCAAATCCAGCTAGAAATCTGATAGGTGTTTAATGGAATAATGTAAATTATACTATATTCCTGATATTAAAGTCCATAAGCTGATGATGTCCTGCAACAGCTATTCAATAAAAGATACCATTCAAATTTTAAAGATCACAATTACAGTAAAATTAGTTACATTTCAACAACTTTATGAGAAAAGTGTAAATCCAATTATGACTAATACTTTACAACACAGGGGTATTAACTGATGCTGGGTCACAATGAAACCCAGGCAGAATTCAATATTACGCCTACATGAAACGAAAAGGCTTCTGGTGGGATTTCTATTCCCTTCCAGGAGTAACAGGTAGACCTCTGTAAAGAGCCTGACTTGTACCTCATATCTTAGGCACACAGTTTAGAGGCTGAGGGTGCTGATGGTTTGTCTTCTCCTCCCTCATTCACCAGAGGAGGTGTGGCTCCCACAGAGATTGAGTCAGACTACCCCAGGCAGCTCCTCATCTGAGTTGCTCCCTGCTGAGGCATCTCTCTCCCCATCAGCTTCACGGTTCAAAAGCTGGGGTCCAGTGTTGCTCTTGTACTGTTTTTTTCCCTTTCAGCCATTACTTTGCTGATGAATGCCTATGTGCTTTCTCCTACATTATCTTGAATGTGTGGGAGGAGTGCCCACAAAAAAAAATGCACTGCCCCCCCTCAAATCCTTTCTTCCAATTCTCCTTTGCAACAAAACCCACAACTTTCTTAGAAACCACTGGGCTGATGTGATGCAAGTCGTCCTTAAGGCACTGACCAAAAACATCACCTAATGATGTGCACCGTGGGCTGCCCCATCTGCATCTTCTTGCAATGTATTTGCTTGTATTTGGATTATAACCTCTTTGAAACATGGGCCATTTTAGTTTGTATTTGTGCAGGACTCAGACAAATGGCATCTTTATCCCTCTTTAGGATTCCAGTGGGATAGAGTAGCACAAATACACAGTAATCATATTCAATAAAGCAAACGGAGCTAATTTAAATTGCTGCTTAAAATACATTGATATATAACAGGTCATAAATAAAAAACGACCTACACATTGCCCTGGATATCTTTCAGAGTGTGCTTTAAGAGTAGTCGCTAAGTCAGAGTATCGTCAACCACACTTCCTAAAGCAAGAAAACCCAAATTGCTGTGGCCGTATAAGGCTGTCGGTAGTCAGGAGACACAGAGGGAAAGTTTAAAGTTCAAACTTTGATCTCTCTTGTTGTGTTGCATCCCTAAAGCTCTCAACAGTACCTCTGAAAAGTCATTTCACTACATTTTTAGGCACTAAGCTGTAGTTCATAGCAGTCACTTGCAGGTGGTATCACTGGGCTTTGGTCTGGACAAATGAAAAATTTCTTTGAATTTAAATGGATTTTGAAACAAAGCTGTGTATGCTTGTGCACAGAGAGCTGTAAATAACCCTTTTTAGAATGTCTTGTACGGTGCACATGACATATTTCTGTTCAGTTGTCTTCCAATTTGTCGATCACGTTTTTTCATCCTGTGTTTTCTAGTGGCATTTAGGGATGATTAAGTGTTAATCACAAACTTATAATTTTCATATGTGTCCCTTTCACAGTAAATGCAAAAATGGTCACGGGGCATTCTCTTCTTCCCTAATTCATAAATGGTTGAGAGATTCCTTTGTCCTTACAGAAATTCCTCTTGGGTGATAAAGTATAGCCTGATAGCTGATCACAGTAAAGATTTGTGCATGTAGCAAAGACGTCCAAAATGTAAAAAGCCTCACTGCCTTAGCTGTAGTGAGTACTCTGGTGGCTACAGCAAACACCTTCAATACCTACAGCACATTTAAGTCATTACAATGAGAGGACAGGTCGCTTCTTGGTGTCCTCTGGGGCCTTGCCAAAGAAGAAGTTGTTGAATGTCCTCTACTATTAATTGTTTAATTCCCTTGGGGTGACACTCAGTCCCTGGCCATATGAATATGTTGGCAGTGTGATGTGACTGTGCAATTAATCTGTGCAACTGCAATGGTGAGGTACTTCTAGTACAGATATGTGTTTTATAAAGACCAACATACGGGATGCTAGCAAGACCTGACTCACTGCGTTATGTGCAAGTCTGGTCCTCCAGTCAGAAAACATTAATTCACACCCATATGTGAGCAGGGAGTAGTCACCGTAACCCCAAGGCTGATCGTACCCGATGACACCAGAGATTCAACTCAACCAAACACAAGTGGAAAGGGGAGAACAGCTCTCCCTACTGTATAATGGAAGCACTAGAAGGCAGCTGGAAATTGGGAAGGGTTTTCAAACAAAAGCAAAGTTTTGGCAGGAAAAGCCTACTAAGGGGCTGTGCAATGGCACATGGGCCGTCTTGAAGTGGGCGTGTAGGGACAGAGATGGTGGTTGCCCTCAGAAATCCCTTCCTATGCTCCTGTCCTGATGCACTGGGCTGGCACAAGCCACTAGGTACCCACTTCAGCTGCACAATTAGATGGGAATAAAAGATGCATTTACCTTTCTCTGATCTCTGAACTGAGGGTGGGGATGATGAGGAAATTTCACTATTTGCCAAGGTCCAATCTAGCAAAGTATTTCCATTACATTTCCGGTATGCACTGTCTGAATTGGGTCAATTCAGACCCAATTCAGACCCAAAAACTCCAAAATTTTAGAAGGCAAGTCCGTGTTTAAGTATGTTGCCCAAACACTATGTGGGCTGCATGCTGCTAACTGGATTTCATGTGGCATGCCCTTTCCATTATTCAAGAGAAATCTTCCCACTCAGAACAACAGAATAAAGCCAAATCCTTGAAAATATTTGATTATTTCTTTCATTTATTCCAATCAAGTTACTGGGAAGCAGGCAACTAAGTATCTGAAGGAGTAAAGGCTCAGTCACAAAAGGGTGATATCCGATCTATAAAGTCCAGCACTCCAGTTGAGAAATACACTGGAGTGTAGGTTACATGAGCACCATATACCAAGGTTTTTTCTTTCACATTTCAGTCTGCACAGTTTGAAATAAAATGTCATTCAACTTTACATAATAAGTTCAAACAAAAATTATAATTGATGAGCCATAATGATTTAGAAGATTAGCTAGGGAACAGTTCTTTTCTACGCATACCATGGTTAAAAAATATTGCTGTATTAATTCATACTATGTCATTAAATAAAATGGTTTTCTAACTCTGACTCCCTTCTCTGTATGAACCTAAAGAAATGCCACAAAAAGACAGCAGTATTAGGCCATATCCTTTGCTCCCTTTTCATACAAATTCCCCCTTGAAGTAATGAGTAAGGTTAAGTCAGAAGAGGGCCCTATTTTCTTTGGCCTTGATCTCATAAATCCTTGCACAATGTACATCTGGAAGCTTAAAAGTGTTGCTCTCAAGGCTAATTTTGTGGCAGAAGAGTCTGGATCGTGTAGCATGGTGTGTTTGAGTGCCAGCTAACTGTCTTGTGTCGTTTGTCCTGTCACTGTGCTGGCTTTCCTCGCCTCCTCCTGTATGAAACTTGCCTAGGTTGTTTTCCAGAGCAAGTACAGGCAGACGCTGCATCTGAGCTGCAAGTTAGGTGAGAACTGAAATCTTCCACTTAGTGAATGAATGATTCCCAAGAGCCTGTTGTCTTACGCTGTTCTCTTCATGACGAGAAGGGCAAAAAAAGGGCACAAAGACAGTTAAGATGGGTGACTGATGAGAACGGGAGTCTTGGTCAAAAGAGCAAAGCTGGTGTAAAAGCAACATGAATTTCAGCAGAATCAATTCCTCTGACTAAACATAGATCCTCAGAATTGTACTACTCCTCCTCTCTTGCTTTCCTCTTAGAATAGGAGAGACTGTGTTGATACCAACACCAGGCCAGGTTATGAGGAGGTCATCTCCCCATTCAATACTGTTTTCTTGAGTAGTGCACTGGTCTCCAGAGTGTCCTGGCTTGAAGGACATTTTAATAGGATTTCAGTCCTTTCTAAACATTTCTTCTTCTTTCCTCTTTCTTTCTTCCTACAAAAGTCTATATTTTCAGCCAGAAGGAGCTATTACATTTGGTAACTCTCATCTTCCATATAACAGAGACCAGAAAACTTCATCCAAACATTTCTATAGCAAGTTTCCATGCAAGCTGCAGCAAGTCCTCATAAAGGCAGCCACTCTCCATGTAGAGATCTCACATGACAGAATCTGGCACGTATGCAGTCAAGCTTACCAGGGCTTGATTCACCTCACTGTTTAAAAATGTTTAGAAACTTCTTGAAATTTGTCTCGCTATAACATCCAACCCCAAGGATCATGGTGTGTCTTTTTCTGGCAGATTTCTATAGCTAATCCCTTCATTCACAGTCGAGTCAGCAAAGTGAACAACTAAGTACTTCCCTATACTTCTATGTACTTTTGTGTACTTCCAGATTTTATTTTTCTTCTTTCCTAGGTATATTCTTGCTCTCCAACTCAGCAGGTGGGCTCTCCTTCCTCCCCTCTTTACTATACTAATGTTGTGAGCTTGCACACCTGTTTATGCCTCCTCTTTTGTCCAAGACTTGTGAGACCACAAGCCCTGTGGCATAGTCGCATCTTGTCTCGCTACTCGTCTTCAATTATATAAGGAATCAGAGGATGGTGTCTACCAGACACCATGTGAAATTTTGTAAGAGTATTGTACTTGAGGGAATACAAATAAGTAAAACTTAACTTCTGAGATGACTGAAATGTAGGCTCTGAGAACTGCTGAGCGCAGCTGATAAAGATTAAAGCTCATATCTCAGCTAAACACAAGTTTCTAAAAACTAATGATGAGCTGCTTTCGTAGTCTTACATATCCTGAATCCACCAGAAGGTAATATGTCTCCTGTTTCAGCTGTGGAAACTCGGCCATGGTAAAGCATAACCCAGTTCAGATGATGATACTTGTATTAAAACCATCAAGACACATTTTTGGATGCTTCTGTGCCAAGTCAGATGGTTTTAGCGTTTTGTCATGCAGCATGCAGAAAAAGAGACAGGAAGCCCGGTTATCACTGTACGCAGACATAAGCTGCTTCCTTACAAAGAGCCACCAGATAGGTAGCCTCAGCCTGACTGAAAGAATTAGGGACAAAAAAGACATGTTCCTGCCCTGGGGCTAGCCACAATTCCTGTCGTGTGTTGTGAGAGAATGGGGAAATATCAGGCCCATAGTTCCTCTGCCTCCTCTGGGGGCCTTCAAAACTGATGGAGAAGGAGTGGTGCTCTTGGGCAGATCCAAATTAGGTGGTGCTGTGGCCCAGCAGCTTTGACCATGTTCAGCACCCTGGCAGGCTCAAGGGGAATCTGCTGGGCATGAGACAGGGAAAGGGCAGAGGTGAGACAGAATTGGCAAGGATTCACTCAGAGCTTAAAAAGGGAAATCTTTGGTCAATCTCATGTTCTCAACTGCTAGAGACACGTTCAGCAATTAGTCTTGTTTCCCATCAAGAACTAGCAAGGCTCTAAATACCAGTGGACCTTTCCAGAACAAAGCTCAGGAACTTCCATCCTAAATGAACATATTTTGGGATGTTTTGATTTGGGGTGCCCGGCTTTAGGTCCACTTTCAGAAGTACTGAGCACTGCCCACCACAGGAGGGTTGCCCATAGCTGTCGGTGCTTAGTGCCTCCAGAAAACACACCTCAAGGGGGTTCTAAATAGCCAAAAATCAGGAACAGCTTTTGAAATGTGCAGGCTTCCAAAGCAGCTGAAGCAGCTCTGCTACTAACCAGCCAACTTGCTACATTGCCAGTCAGGCCTTCTCTAGCAGCAGCTTTTAAAACCAGCTTTGATCACTGAACAATTTCATTCCTTGCCATTCTGCAAGTGCTACTTTGTGAATATGGGCTTGGAACCACTGTCTCCTTTTTTGTGGTAGCAGTAGTTAGGCCCTCATGGTATCTTAGCTGGATCAATTCTGGATCCAAATGAGAACTCAAGAGGAGCAAAGGAAAAGGATGATGGAAATTCTTCTTTTTCCTTCACATGCTAGCCAAAGAACAGCCAGGCCTTCAGACTGCACCAATGCGTTGATGAATTGATAGCAGCGCTGCCACCACTCGCACTCTGCTCCTCACGACAGCCTTTGAGTAAGATGTGGACGCACAGTTTACTGGATGACCTTTTTGCTTTCTCAGCTCTGGGCTAGAGACAACCTTAGTGATTAAAACTTCTGTGAAGCAAAACAGAGTTACTGGATTTGTGATTTAAGCCCCCTCTTGTGTCACACTTTTCAATACTGACTCAGACTGTTGCTTCTCTGTCTCCATAGCTGCAGGCAACCGGGAGTGTCTTCCCTTGTCTCAGGCAGCCAAGAGGTACCAGCAGCTAAGCCAATACAAAATAATGAATACATAAAGCTTGCGACTCCATATAGACAGACATACCCACCTTTGCCAGACGGCTCAGCTCCTCTTGTCATCTCCCAAGTTAGACAAAGAGCCTGTCACAGCCAAACAGATTGATACATTCAACAAAATCCCCTCTGACCCACTCTCTTTTCCCGAGAGGCTTCAGCTCCTCTCAGCTTTTACATCATTAGCACTCTCAGGGCAGGCAGGGGGTCATTTCTAATTTGTGAATGCCCTTGGACCACAAGCTGGGATTTTTAATTTGTTTACCTTGCATATTAAACAGGACTTTCAAAGGTACTGTCAATAAATCCTCTATGAATAGGGATCTTCATTCCAGACCTAGTCGTTACTTTAACTTTTTCAATTTGATTAGATGAGATTAAAAAAAAAAATTCCTTGAGGGCAATCTCAGTCACCAAACACAGTGCCATCACTGAAATCCCCAGAGGGCTAAGGGCAAACCTCAGGCTTTGTGACATGAGGGAAGAGCATTGCTTTGCGAAGGTGAAGTCAAACTAAGCTGCTACTTCAGGTCCAGAAGCGGGCATTCAACTTACAAGGTTGTGGCAGTGCAAAGTGCCCCCTGGAAGAAGCTCACACATGGCTTCTGCCCACCAAGAGGGATGGGGGCGGGGGGGCGAGTCACCCTGCCCAGTGTACCCTCAGGAGTGCCTAGACCTGTGCTATCAGTCCCCTAAGTGCCACACACAACGATCCAACAGAAATCACAACTAGTTTGTCAGTTTAACCTTCCCTCAGAGCTCTATGCCATGTGGACAAGTATCACCCTCAACCCAGCTGTTTCTCTAACAGGTTTGCATCCTCATGTAATCTTGTTTGTACGCTTGTCCCTCTTGTTTCTTCCCCAGGAGAAAGTAGGAGGTTTTACTTACTTCTCAGCTTTTCATTTCCCAAAATACTTTATTAAGCTTGTAGGGCAAAAAGGGGAGTGTGTCCCTGTGTTTGAATGTAAAGGCATGATAGGAGATGAGTAGCTCTCATGCTCTCTTCCCCTCTCTGCCTGATACGTAGTGTTGCAGGGCTACTGAGTTGTAGTGCTAGTGTCCAATATAGAGCCACATGGAACTCAGCAGTTTGGGTTCACAGGATTTGTGCTAACCTTGCTCACACTTTTAGCTCCTGGGAGGTTTACTTACACAGGTCTTGTGAGACTTTGCTCATAAGACCAGGTCTGAGTTTCAGGACATCTAAAAAGTTGGAGCAAAACTTAGCTACTAAGTCATCTGCACTCAATTTCTCATGGAAACTGTGGCAAAGCCATCAAATGTTTAATAATATATCATCAAATGGTCATCTCAAAGAGGTCCAGTCAAACCTATACCAGGTTTGCTCCTTCTTAGTCTCAAACTCTTTCAAAATGGTGCCCCATTTTTCAAAGATGTGGAAAGTAGAGCAAGTATGTAAGGACCCAAGAGATTCTCATCAAGCACAGGTGAGTTGATGATAAATTGGGTTCCTAGTCTTTCTACTCTGGTACATCTCAGTAAATTTCACTGTCTGCTTCATAGAAAGCTGCAACAGAAAAAAAGAAAAAAAAAAAAGGCAAACCAAAAACTACTTTGCATGAAGTTATTACTTGACCTTCTCCAGGGTACGGGGTAAACTACCTTTCAAATAACTATGTTTAGACGTTAACTTCCATCCTGAAACATCAAGGATTTTCTATAACACAGCATGGGGAAAGAACAAGTGTGTTGTCACACTAAACACAAACTGACCAAATGCTGTCAGATGAGGGACAGCTACCAACTCAAAAGATAGTTTCCATTTTCAAGGAAGGATGAGACTTGAGGTGGCTGGTCTCACACACAGAGTCCTAGTCATGGAGATAAGCAGCTCCTGGGCTTTGCCTTATTGTGAGCAACTGCTACAGTGATCACAATTCCCTCTACTACTTGCCCTTGCCTGTGGTACTGAGGGCTTCCAGGTAGGGCTGTTCCACCATGGAGAAGAGGTGGTTTCATGAAGCAGTCTGTGTGAACAGAAGAAGAAAGCAAAAAAAGAGACAAGAGAGGCAATGGCTAACCTTGGCCTGAGACCACAAAGACCTCTGTTTGCAGAACATCTCAGCATTTATCTTCCCAGCTGGATCTTCTTTCCAACGCTTCTCAATAGTGTTTCCTTTCCTGTGTTCAGGGACACGAAACTGGGTGCAGGGGTCAAGTCCAGCCTGTAGACTTCGTGCACATGCACTTCCATGACGTGCAACACCACTGTCCCATGGAAAGTCAACGAGTGCAAATGACCCTGTACTGTATGTCTAACACAGCAATGCGAGCAACGCTGTAGGGCCTCTGTGAGCTGGGGAATGGAGCCATGTTGGTGGTGGGAGCAGCATTGCAAGGGTCCTGCATAGGGTCCTCTTGCAAATTGACATGCTGGAGTGGAGAGACCGTGGCCACATCAGCTTGATAGACAGGGCCCCTGAAAAGGAGAGGGAGAGGCCAGAAGAGCCCCTTAGACAATGAATTATCTAAATCAGGCACTAAGATGTAGCACTGATTGAAAAGCTTGTTCAAATTGCTTTCACTGTGATTCATAAACTCTTCATGCAAATTCATATGTTAGGATGAGCACAAAAATTAGAAAGCTGGAATAAGATTGCTTTAATTTAAATAAGAGACATGGTTGTGAATATTAGGCTTTTACACTGTTAGCAGTAACCCATCAGATGTTAACAAAATCTGATATGCAACAGTTTTACATATCCCCTTGTGGGAGAAAGATCAACTTGCAAACCGCTTTATAAATCAGCCACACTGCTAGAGTTAGGCTACTGTATCTAAATGGCTTTTAGATATGCTTCCTGTTTTAAGCTACCATATTTACAAATGAAAGCTTTTTCAAACCACGTCTTTTAATATAATTTGCATATTTAGTAATACATTGATTAACATTAAACACGGATTATTGCAATTTATTTCAGAAACAGATGGGATACATTAAGTGAAAAGCCAGAGCGTTTAAACAGAGCACACTCCCAGGCTGACTTCTGATGAATGATGAATACAAAAACTTTATTAACTAACAAGAAAAAGAAAAAAGAAAGAGGAACAGACACTTCACTCTGGCTCGTTTTCAAGCGCCTCCCTCGCTTGAAAGCCTACGAAACTGACCTTAAGGAGAATTTAAATCCAATAATGTCATTCAGAGACGCGCATGGGTCTATGGAAAGCTCTGGCACCGCACAGACAAAATCCTGACCCTGAGTCTCAGCCGCAAGGAGGAAAAACCTGCCGCGGGAGCCGGAGTCCCGTCCCCCGCTTCGGGCTCGTCCTCTGGTGCCAGCAGGTGGCAGCCGCCCACAACGCACGTGTCCCCGGCACGATTTTGGGGGTTTTCCGCGATGCGGAGAAGTTCTGGGGCTGGGGGGAACTCTCCGCCGGCTTTCCCTCTGTTCGCAGTGGCCTCACGGCCTCTGGTTTTCAAAAGCGCTGCATTTGGTTGGCATCTGGTAGTAGGAGCACCCTACAACAGGATGTGGAGCTCTTGTGTGTGTTTCTGTGTGCAAGTATATAGATGATACGTATCTAATTTTGACACAAAAATAAGATGTATGTAACCTGTACAAAATGATCTATGAATCAGCCACATGTATGTGGATGTGTAAGTTTTTTTTAATAGCAAAATGAGCATTTTGAGCAGCAACGCAATGTGAACATGCTATTTGAATTTACAAATATTCTCCTCTAAGAGAAACCTTTCTTTCCCCAAAACACATCAGCAAGTCATTCGTCTTTTATTTAGGAAAGTACATTGAAATAGTTTCAGGAAAGGAATAGACAGTATCATAAAAGGTAGGTCCAGTGGTGGCTTTTAAACATGACGGTTCAGCACCTGGCTGAGGCTGGTTCCCACAGCCATGGAAGTATGGTACAGGAGGGATTACTTCTGTATGTGCCCTGCTTCTTACACTCTTTTCTTAAGAAAATGTATCCATCGCTGGGCACTGATGAACCTATAGCCTGACCCAGTGCATTGGTTTGTATCTTATTTAAATTAGCTTTCTGTATAATTAATGATGCAGCCAATTAGTCTGTCAAATGCTGAAATACCATAGCTAAAATAAGCTTTGACACTTCAATAGATCTGTTCACATAGATTACATAAATGTTATTTCTGTACTACCATTCAGAGCATTTTTTTTTGTTTTACACATTTTACATTTCTAACAGGAATGGTCCTTCACAAAGCAGGAGGTGGAGATCTCCAAGAGGAAGCAGTTCTGTCTTCCCTCTTCTGGTCATTTTATTTCCAAGGGGCCCTCATTCTCCTCTCATGCAGTTGCACATGAGCTTTGCAGTTTTGGATAGCAAAGGGAGGGAAACCATTTTGCCCTCCCACACACCTTTTATGTCACACACACAGACACGCAGGCAGCATATTTGTATTTTTTCCTTTTTAGCTGCAGAACATAAGTCACTGTAGGGCTGGGGAAATAAAGACTCTGTCCATCAGAGCACATAGTTCATCCTGAAGGAATGGGAAGAGCTGCCCTTGAGCAAAGCCTCAGGGAAGGGACCTGGGAAAGGGAAGGCATTTTTCTCTGGAGTTACCTTTGGGTGTTTGCTCCATAATTTGTCCAAAGAAAAGGAGCTAAATCAGTGGAATGATGCTGGGGTTTAGCTCCCAAACCCCAAAATTTCCCCAAGCTCCCTGTGAATCCAGATGGAACATGCAGAAGGCCAGGGGACACCAAACAGAAACCTGTGGGCTGAGGTCCACTGCGGGTCAACCCACTGCCCCAGTGGTCAAGTCCTCACAGGAGGAGAGGAGACCCCAAGCTCCAGCTCCAGGGCTGTGCAGGGAGATCGGCCACTGATTGGCCACTGGTGGCCACAGGTGAAGGAAGTATTTCTTTTTTCACCTCCATTGCTGTTGTTCCTTCTCTATCCCCTTGACGCTGAGGAGTCCTGTAGAAGGAATGGTTTTCAACACCACTTTCTGTGGAGGAAAGATGGAGAGCTACGTATGATATGGGCACCTCCTGTGCAGACCCCAGTGAGAAGATGAGGCCATACATGTCCATGGCAGTGTGGGGGTTCATACGCAGCACTGCTGGACACCTGGTTTCCCCCCTGCAGCCTGGCTGACAGAAGGCACATGGCTTGTTGAGTTCAGATCCTGCCATTCGATCTCTCTTCATCTCCTTTCAACTCAGGCAGTAGACTACCTTGACTGCCTTACTTAAACCTCTTAATCTCCCACCCCTTTCTTTTTCTTTCACTTAGCTTTGTGCCTGCCATTACGGGATTCAACTCTGGGTATTGCTTTGGATTACAACTTTAGGAAAAATGCTGTGCACAACTGTATCTTCACTTAAATCTCTTTCATATCAATCAACCACTTAAGGATACTTGGGTCAGTTTCTTATCATTCAATAGAGAAAATGATTCTGAATAGGGAGCATTTATTTAGGGGAAAAAACTGAATATAGCAAATTAATTCATAAGCTTTTTTAAATATACAAGCTCTCCCAACACCGGGGGAGATAGTCTTTGTTAACATTTTGGATTGCTGTGGCACAGAGCCAACATTTCAGTTACACTATAAAAAGCACCCAAAAATTACCAACACCTCCTTTCCCCATCTTCAAAGTTTTATTAAATACTCAAAAGTATTTAAAAGGTCAGTTACCCATTTCACTGCTATCAGGGGATTACACTAACATGATGTGTTTGTCTCCTATTGTGAGCAGTGAAAATCCCCCTGTATCCAGTGTGTTTTGTTTGGATTGAGATGGCATGCAGCTGATGGCTGTGACCTTCATGGTGGCTTAGATCCCTGGCTGGCACTGATTTTTGATTTAGTGCCGATCTGCTGCGCTTGTCACAGGCTGCAAGGTGCTTTCCATGCACTAATGGAACAGCTCAAGGGCAGAGGGGCCCTGTAAATGTCTATCTTTCACCAACACTGTGCTAAATAGAGAGCTGAGTTTTCTACATGTGAATGACAGACCCTGAGATTATATACAGGAGTGAACTGGGAGTTCTTGCGCCTGGGCTGATGCTCGGCGGTAAATAAATGTCACTGTAAAATGGGAAGTTTTTATTATTCTGAGTGGTAATGAATATAAGTGTACTGTGTTAAACAGAATACTTAATATTGCCTATATATCCACATCTGATGGCAGGAACCAGCCATGTACAGACCACGTGCCCTGTAAGCAGTTGTGTATTCCCTTCAAATCCTAGAGGATTTGCACCAGAGTTCAGTTTGACTCTGTCTGCATTAATAAGTCATTAATAAATCCTGTTCCTTAATGACATATTCAGCTGAAAATGAATTCACCCCGAGCTCTTCCTAGCAGGAAACCAGCACACCGCATTGCAAATGGCAAAGGATTCCTGGTTAACTCTTTGCTTATTCACTGATGTTAGGAAGAGATGAAGGGGCAATGCAATGGTGTCTGCACAGGCAAAATCTCCTTTTAGGTACGATGGAAGTTTCTTCCACGTACGAGTGCAAGGAGAGGCCATTAGGTTTGTCTCAGCAGTATAGGGAGTAAAACAATGCAGCTTAGTGTCATATTAATCTTATCACTCATTTTTAATAAAGCAGGTCTTCCCAGGATAAACATATTCCTTGCACTCAGAACTTATATCGAGCTGATTGGTAATTTCCATCTATCAGATGCAAGCTGGAATATTCAGATAACATAAACAAATGGGATAATAAATACATGCCCACTTAAGTATAACAGACCAGATCATACCATCAGCTTCTGAACAGAACTTCTTAGTGAAATCAAAATGAAGAAGAGCTCTGCATGGGCTTGGAGAAGAATGAGGAATTCTGCTTACAACCTGGAACCGTCTCTCTCTCAGCCGATTGTCTCTCTCCTTATCGGAAAATTATCTGTTTCTTAACTACTTAACTGCTTTTTAAGTTGTTGGTTTAGTAATTAAGGTTGCCATCACTAATTTCTAAGGTGGGAGAGGAAAGGAAAGATATGTTGCCTCCTTGTTTTGCTGCTTGACAGCTAAGTGTGTTCTCAAGGCTACTTGAAACTACATTTTGCTGCCCATTGCCCCACGGAGAAGAAAGGGGTAATTGAAACCCGGGAGCACTCTGGCCATGGAGTGATGCTCAGGACGAGCTTTGCTGACTTCAGTCCATGTACTGGGCAAAGCTACATTAAGCCAGTTTTCCAACCAAAGGGACACAAACAAGCCATGGTGAAAGAAAATGATGCTACACCTTTTCAACTCAGTTTACCTGTTTATGGGGGGAAAAAAAAAAAGAAAAAAAAAGCTTTCTGAAATTGAATTAAGATATTCTGAGTATATGAATTATGAAATCAACTAAGGAATTTTTATGGAGAAGGTAGGAGTAACATCCATTATGGAATTTTGTAATACAGGGGTTTAGAGTAACCAAGACCTTTTTTTTCCAGCAATAGTGAGTACTCTATGAGTTTTGTCTGTAGATAAGGACATGTAGGAGAGGACCTGTAGTCCTCTCATTTGGCCCATTAAAGTATTTTCACTGTTTTTGACAGACAGAGGCCGAGCAGAATCAGGCTATAGGCTATGGAGCCTCAGTTTCCTCATCTGTGACAGAGGAGAAGTGCTTTTCCTAAGGGTGTTGTTGGGCTAATTAATTGCCATTACTAGACTACAGCAAGAGTCTTACATGTAAGAGAGAGAGAGGGAGACATCAGTCCCACCTGAGGCTGAGCTCTCTGCTCGGCTTCAGCCTGAGCCTTGGCTTGGAGGAAGATGATTTGGAGGAACGAGGGCGTCACAGTATGGCTTTGAGCCGTGGAGGACCAGGGTTTCCCTCCCACACCTGCTGCTGCCTGGGGTTTGTTTGAGCATTGTGGTTGTTTGGAAGACCTTGAAGAGGGACACCTGGAGCTGTCAAATCAAACACAGCCCAGAGCTGCCAGGCTGGCACCCTACCTACATCCAGATTGCAGCTGGGCACTCGGCTCCCCCCACCACCCATAAGGGAGCCAGCGTCTGGCAGCCCTATACCGTAGAAAGTCTGAATTCCTCCTCTCCACTTGAACTCAGACACCACAAGAAGCTCAACACCTCACAGTGTTAGCTTCCATGATGAGAGGGCTTCATGTTTTTAGGATGCAGTTCAAGCACAGCAAAGGTTACTGTGCTGTGCCAAAGCCCTGACCCACTTCCATCATGCTTCAGGCTGAAGATATGAGGGCCACCTCCCCTGCCCTGCCACCTTCTCCTGGATCTGTCCCCATGGGCCCGGGACCCCTGAATATCCAAACTTCTGGCCATGCCTGTTTGAAAGGTGCTGGGAGGAGACTAGCCCTGGTGGCAAAATTGGGATCCTGGAAATAACTGCTGTGAGAAAGGCTTGAACACCAGTGGTGAAGACTTGATGTGGAATATCATAGCAGCTGTCGGGCTGCTGGGAGACTGCAGGCAGGCATGATTACTGATGGTCATACTTAAAAGACAACATACCTTTTGCTCTGGTGTAAATATGATGCTTTTACACAAATTAGCATCGTTGGATACTCTGATATATTCCACGGCATGGGACTAAGTTAGGGGGGAACTGTAAAATGGCCTAGTTCACCTCTTAATTTCTTCTTATGATAGAAGAAGAAATCAGGTCTAGAGAGCAAATCTTATTTGCCCCAGCCACAATTAAACTATCATTGGAAATTCAAGACATATATGGGCAGCACATATGGACAGCGTGGATTTACCTAACACATAGATGATATTGTTTGAGCACACTTCATCTTTACATTAACTTTTCCCCTGTAAAGCTGACAATGTCAGTGAGACCTTGGTTCATCTGCTGTTTAAGTGCCGGCTGCTTAAGCCAGAGTTACTGTGGGACAAGTCTCAAAACATTCCTACTTACCAAATTTGTGAATCAGTGGAGAACCTCACAGATGTGTGCCAGATCCTTTCCTAGCCCTCCTTATCCCCTACTGCCATTTAGGTTTTCTAAAGCAGCATATTTCCACTTGTTCTTCTGAACATACCTGCCCCCTGGGGTGAGAAAACAGAGCATTAACTAAAAATTTGCTTTGCAGAACTCACTGGAAGTGTTCATTGTGCTCTTTCTTGTTCAAATTAAGAGTGATACATACAGTGTTTACTGCATGTGAAAAATAAATCCCTACAGCTGATCCACTCTGCAGAAGTGTCGATAGATGGATAATGCAGTCATCGCATCCTATGAAAGACCTTTTTCTTAAAATTCTTTTGCAGTTGGCTTTTTTAATTTTTTAACTGAGGTTCACATGCCAACTGAATATCGACATAACACCAAATTCTGTGTGAGTCTCTGGGATCAGGGTCTGAGCTGGCTTTTTGTGTGCGTGAGGCTGAACACTCAGTCGCTGAAATGGCTGGAGAGTCCCAAAGTGAAGGATATTAAAACCTAATTTTCAGTCTTAATTTTAGAAAAAGCTGCTTCAGTGTTATGTGGTACGGAGATATCTCATTAGCTCTCACCAGATCCCTGCCTTTGGAGGGCTCTTTCACTGTGCTAATGGCACTTTGACATTTTGTGGATTAGTCTTTCAGGTTCCATAATCAATTTAACATTAACATTCATGTAAACTATTAATGAAATAATATTAAAAAAGAAAAATGTTCCTACAATACTGCAACATTTTAATGCCTCATTAAAATCATTAGTAATGCTAATATTAAAGAACTTACTTCATCTTTCAGAGAACCCCAAAATAAATCATAATCAAATGTTTGCTAACGTACAGCCAGAGAAATAATTTACACATTGCTGGCATATAGGCATCACGTACACTAAAGATGACACCGTAAGGTCATATTATTAAGCACTCGCAACTAGTTCTGGTTTTGGAAACTCATTGTACACAGTATTATTTTATAATTATCATTAAACATACTGAATATTGTTTGTGGTTTTTATTTATGAGAAAAATATATAGTGTGCATCTCAGCCAGCCAGTGCTTTCATGGAATTCAAGTTGCAAACAATGACATGCTTCACTGACCTCAATGACTTACAAAAGCCATTTATATTCAGTACTCTCATTTACGCTATCTTTAAAAATGAGTAAGAGACATATATTAATAGCAAGAAACTGGGAGAATGATTGCATCACTACCCGTCTCCAGACTTATTGCAACACTTCATTCTCCACCAGTTGAACTGGCATGGGAATGTAAATGTCATATGTAATAGTTATGTAAAATTTTACTACACATGTAAGGAAAGGCCTGTGGTCCCCTCTTTGTTGGCAACTTCTGCCCCCCATCCTGAAGAGCTGTAGTCTTTACTCAGTGAGTTGTAAGGGTGAATCCCAGAGTGGAGTCCCGATTTGGGGCAGGCCAGGGCTTTATCCATGTAACAGGGGGCTGGAAGGAAAGCAGGTGCTGGGTGGGTTCAGCACCTTTTCACACCAGCACCCTGTGGACACAAGGTCTAGAGAAGCGACAAGGCAGATGCTAAAGCTGAGCTGGAAAGCTTTCCCAAATGGGTGTATCACTTGATTTAGACCAGCACGAACACCCAATTAGACCAACGTGCCACTCTCTGTCAGACTCGTAGTCCTGAGATATGAAGAGTCAAACAGGTGAGTAACTGCCCGTACAAATCCACCACAAGGAACCAAAGAATCTGCCCCGGGGGCGAGCCCTCCAGCACAGGCTGGGCAGGGCAAGGCTGCTCCAGGGGTAGCCATGGCTTTCCCTGCCACAAGTTCAGCATAGCCGAGGTCACTGCCTTAGGCTGGAGACAAGCTGAGTCCTGCCGCGCTCCAACAAAATGCCAGTTGGCTGGGATGCTCCCTCCATGAAGCTACAGCGTGCAGCCCATGCCTCAGTCTGGAGCAAAACACACTCGAGTTTAAAAATCGCCTCCTCACCGTTGGGGTTTGCTGCTGCTGGACATTTGGGACGGGATCCACTGCATTAAAGAGGATCTTTGGTCTTAACTTCCAAAAATGAGATATCTGACCTTTCCTGGAGAGCCCCCCAACCCACTCACTGAACGCCACCCTCATTTACAGCAAAGGCACTTTGCACGTCCTCCGGTTATTTTGAGTGTTGCCTGACCCAAGCCCTTGTTGCTGAACGGGAACAGCCCTTGTTGCTCAAGGAAGCTCAGACAAATAAATCCCGGCAGTGAAGCCTCATGAATTCAAAATCAGAGCGTTGATTCTGGCATGATTTGCATTTTCTGTTTTAATTTGTCATTTGGTTTAGATGAAAGGTTAATTGCGTTTTCTCTTGATATATTTAATACATTGTGGTAACAAGCAAGCTCTAGAAATGATAAAGTCATTTGTTAAAAAACTCAGCCACATCATCTTTAGCCATTCATGTTCCCTTCAGAGAGAAAATTAATTGTTCCAATCTAGTAAGCTACAAAAGAAATACAGCCGACAAAGGGTGAAATATGAACATCAATGGTAAGTTTCGAATTTACCCTATTTATTTTGAATGTAAGATCTCATGACCCACTAAAATTCAGTTCACAGTGTTTTATGAAAAATAATGGCTGAAATTGAATGTCTTAATTTACATTTAATGCAATTAAGAATGGTTTAAATTATGACTGATGAACAGCACACACAGATGTCAGTCAGTTTCATCAGAATAAATTGAAGTCAGTGTCAATGAATGCTCCACTGATAAATCCCACTTTACATAAAATTAATAAAAATAAGGAAATATAATCCTTAGCTAATTGCAAAATGTTCTGGAATTCCCCTGAATTTTGGAGGGGGGAGGAAAAAAAGTGTAACTAGAGAAAGCCACAAAGTAGCTTATGAAGAGTGATTTATTTTCAAAGGTGCCCTGTGTGAAATTGTGAAATGGTCTGAAAGTTTACCACAAAGGGTGTTTCTGTGCAGAAATACCTGGCTTTCTCTGCAGAAATACGTTGCTTTACTGAAATGAGTCATGGCAGGGTGAGGAAGACGCCTATAACATGCAGCTGTGTGTGATGGCAGGAGTGCTGTGCTCCTTGCAGCTTCCCGGGAAGGGAGATGTGCTGTACCTCCGCACAACGCACAGCATGTGACTTGGCATTTTCCCTGCTTTTGCAGCTTACTGGGGACCTGATCCTTGGCTGTACCTGGTGCCAGCAAGAATTAGCTCGGAGTTTTCAACTCGTGCAGTAAACACCACACAAATGTCACTTAGTGCTCTCACAGTGTCAACTCCTCCACACAGGTATCATCTTTTAGTTCTCTCTCTCTCCTGGCACAGCAGGATCATGGCTCTTTGCTGGTCCCCCTAAGCACTTCCACAGTATGGAGGACAATTTTTAAAAAAGGAATACAAATTCAGGCTGATTTACAGAATGGTTTTGAGGTAAAGCAAGTGTACACTGGAATTTCACCAAACATTTGATAACAGTTTGTCGTGCTAACACATGAGAGCAGCTTTCATTCTGCCTTCTGCATAGAGAAGATGTTGTTGCTTTCTAAAAGAATATAAAACATATGAACCATTTTTCAGTCTGTCTTCCAGGAGCAAACATCAAACACAGGGAGAGTTGAAAGCTCAATACTCGGCTCATAAAGTAATTATGGTATTGTCATGCAATCCTAGTACAGGAGAAAAAGAGAAATCCAACAGACATTGAAGTCAGTAGGCTTTTGGGCAATACTTCTGTCTCTGTAAGGACTGCAGAGGCTGAATTTAATAAATATGAATTCTCAAGCTAAACAAAGATTATTTCTGTGGAAGACCAGCGCAATGCAGGAAAATGTTGGGCTTCCGCAGCACAAAAGCCTACACGTGCTCATGACAATCACAATCACCAGGACTGTTCTGGAGGACAAGCTTATCTGAAACACGTGAGCTGTTCTCTGTGATTTGAAAGTTATGCATAAACACTTTTCCTTGGTAAAGGTCGTGGGTTACTGACCATTTGCTTGTGTATACATAAAGACAAATGTCTCTGAGATACTCACGTCTTCACATCAAGATACCTTTAGCCAAGATGCAGTTCTTTTGCGTGAGAGAAAGCATAATCTTCTAAGATCAAGACACCGCATCTTCTAAAATGTATGCAAAGGCTATTTATGATGCTAATATAACTAAACCTCCCAATAATATTTTGCAGTTAGAACCTTTTCTTTTCACAGCGCAATTTTAGAACAGGTGGCAACAGCCCAAGTTTAAATTGGCACTTAAATGCACATGGTATATATTTTGCATAGGTAGTCTTTACCTCTTTCAGGATATGCCTGTTTCCCCCTTTTATGTCTGTTCTGTGAAATCAGATTT
Organism: Stercorarius parasiticus; assembly: GCA_013396915.1. NCBI lineage: Eukaryota > Metazoa > Chordata > Aves > Charadriiformes > Stercorariidae > Stercorarius > Stercorarius parasiticus. The sequence continues at coordinate 305,968 of VWZL01005095.1, forward strand.
ATCGGGATGCCTTAATTGTGTATTCTCTCTGGGTGTGAGTGTTCATTGTCTGTATGTTAAAGAGTTGAGTGTCCTACCTGTCCTCATACAATATGGCCACTGGGCCAATCTGTGCCCTAGATAGGTCAGTTGAAAAACTTATTATCCCAGAGGAACTGTAATGATTTATACAGCCCCTTTCTGAGGCCCAAAAGCGAAGGCGTACGCAGTATCATCCAGTCCTGCATGCGCTTTCTGCCCCTGTGAAATGTTCGCCGGCCATGCCAAGCTCAAACTGCTGGGCTTGCATTTCCATAACCCTGTGCAAAGCAAGCTCCTGATCCAAGAGCCATGGGAAGGACCTGCCACCAACAGATGCTGACCCTCACTGCTCCCCCTTCAAGCTAGTGGAAGTTGTGGGTGCTCCACACCTGGTCTTAGCAGCGTCCCTCCCTCCACATGTGGAGCGTACAGCGTCAAACGCAGCTCGTTTAATTCCTGCCAGGGACTGCAAAGGTACCAGATTAAGCACTTACCTAGGGCCAAATTCTCAAAATGGAGATGCCCAAGACTGCAAATCAAAAAATGAGGTACGTTCAAAAGTGCACTCAGAATTGCATGCAGTATTAGTACAATGTGTCTTTGCTATGCCCTTATTATCCTGTAGATATATAGTGTAATTTATGCTAATAGACTGACTCCCAAATTTACCCTTGCTGTGCTAGTTACTTTTCTAGAAAGTACAAATGGCACATTGTTAGCAAAGAACCAGAAAAAACTGGAAATAGAAGGTGGGAGAAGAGGCCCCTGGTTATCCAGTCCAGCCCCTGGTGCGCAGAAAAGTGCCTTATATTTTATTCTCCTTATATTTTCTAATGCTTTTCCAATTTAGTTTTAAATGCATAGGGCTTCATGTGATGGGGCTTCTCTGCTTCCCATGAGAAATTGCTCCAGAGCTGTATTATATATTTTGCTGTCAGGAAGCTTTTCCTGATTCTTAACCTAAATTTTTCCTTTGTTAACTTCATCCTATTACTCCTACTTATATCTCCTTTGTCAGCCTAAATAACTTTCCCACCCTCATTTGATAGCTGCACCCTTCAAACATTTGTAGCATGCCATCCTGTCCTCCCCACTTAGTCAAGCTACACATATTTTGTTTTTTTAACCCTTTTTTATCAGTCATTCTTTCCATTCCCTTACTCACATTTGTTGCTGTTCTCCACACAGTTTGCTCTTTTGTTCAGACCAGAAAGCAAATGATATTCCATACACATGTTTCTCTCGAAAATAAATGCTCTGCATTTGCCTGCTTGCCTCCTGTGTCCACAGATTTTCCCCTATGCAAGCTAAACATATAGAGGGAAGCACAAATGAAGGAGGCAGGATTTGCATAGGCACGGAGACTGTGTTGGAGTGACACAGAATGCTAATAAAACCAGTTTAAGGGGTTTTTTATGTACATTTTTTTTTCCATTTGACTTTAAGAGATCATCACTCAATGTTATTTCTTAAACTGAAGAATCTGAGGCAAATGCTTTCACTTGATTTTAAAGACATTGAATTTTTTCTGCTGGTATAAATAGTATGGACACAGTAAAAGTACTTGAGAGAGCCTAATGAACCATTTCTTACACCCCATTACCTTTAGTCTGATATGACTGAGAGTACGGGCACTAATTATCCTCTCTTTCACAGGCACCGACATAGATCTACAGTAGGTCTTAAAACACAATATTCCATACAACTCTTAGCAGTTCCTCATGTAATACATTTCTGTATTTTTTTCTAATCGAAATTTAAATTAGAGGCATGCCACTTCCCATCTACCTGCCACTTATATATGTTTTATGAACAATTCTTTAAGATGATTTCCTACCCAAAAATTGCAGGTAGCACACGGCCAGTCACAGGGCGAGTCCTAAAAAATTAAAGGATTTTTCTTGAAAGGAGTGAGGCAACCATACTGCTCTAATGACAGAGCAGCTCTGCACGGTGGAGACTCGCACAGGAAGGCTGCCAGTCCAGGGAATCAGGGAGTGTGAGATGAGAACAAGATCAGAGCTCATCTCCCCTGGGTCTCTCGGAGAATGGAAAATTGCTTTTACTAGTTTGTCTCTGCTCTTCTGTGCAAGAACAGAGCGAGGAGCGAGGCTGATCTAGAGGGGCAGGAAGCCATGCATCACTCTGCATTGCTCTGCATTTTGCAGAAGGACTTGCCAAGGCAATGCAGGTGCACCAGGTGATGTGCACGCCCTGTCATTACCAGTAGCTACGCTTTTGGAAATTATTTGTTCTCCTGTTGGACTTCCCAGGCTCAGCTCAAGTGAGGAAGCCTGCCGGCATGCTCCAAATCCTGCCCTAGTCAATCCAGCCGGAATGCAAAGTGTAAGGGTCCAACACCTCACTGCCCTGGGGTAAATGCTGCTCCCAACTGGAGAGTTGATTTGTGTGACTGTAACTGAGCTTGAACCTTTATCTCACGTCAGATGGAAGATGAAGTTTTCTGCTGGTTAACGAGGAAACACTTGGAAACATATGAGCTGCATATTGGGATGCAGATGGTTCTATAAGACAGTACATACATTTATAAAGGAGACATGTAAGGTCATTGGGAACCATCTGCTTTAAATATTTAAATGTCCTTACACTAAACGTATGAGTAGTTTTGCCCTGGACTTGTAATATTAGCTATCTACCAATTTTTTATAATAATGGTGAAACAAAAGAAAAATGGGAAGGTGGGAGAAAAGGCATGGCAACCAATTTACAACATCTGGGCCCTACACAGCCAGCTCAGAAGCAACTCAACCTGTCCAGGATGAGTTTGCACTCTTTGCAGTGTCTCACTCCCATGCAGAGCGCATCTTTTGGGGGTGTCCTGGAGCCCTACGCCCTGGACACAAAACTGCTCTGACCCTGAGAGAAGGGCAGGCCCTAGGCAATCTAGGCATCAGGAAATCTCGATGATCCTCTTCCTCCTTGTACAGGGTGTTTCTGTAGAGGGTAGTTTTGATGTGATTTGTCTCATCCAAAAAGCAAGACTGCAGAAGCTCCTTTTCTTGCATTAGTCAGTAGGATAACAGGAGTGAGCACTGGGGAAATGGCCTCTGCTGGCTCTGCGCTGGTTTCCCAAATAGTCAGGCTCCCACCTTCTTTCAGTTACCCCCAGTAACAACCCTAAATAAACCTGCTGTCTCCCCCTCTCTGTATTCTGCTCCTCACGTGTCTTGCAGGCAATCACGTTGGCACTGAGAAAGCCACGACCCTTCACTGCCCTCAGTCCAAGCTACGCAGATCTGTGATATTTGTGAAGGCAAATACAGTGTTAAACCACTTTGGTCCTGGGCCAGTGCATCCCACAGCATTAGTTAACACCATTGAAGGGCCCCACTGGGACAAGCTGGACACGCTACTCACAGTCAGCAGAGCTGCTGCTCATGCCTATGCCCTCGGCAGACTAGTTTCTTCATATACTTTGTGTTTCTTTAAGTGTCCTCCAGCATCAACAAAGCTGTCACCAAGCGGCTCTTTTTGAATGGTTATCTGGATTCACTCCCTTTCCTGGGAGTATACGTATACAATATCTATTATACATATGTATACAGATATAGATATACATAAAATATTCCTGGGGTGATGCTTTCCTTAAGGTCTGTCACTGCACCTTCCTTGCCAGACTCTCCAGCAAACATATGCAGGTACGGGGATTAACGAATTCACCAGGACAGATGGATTATTTTTGATGGTTAAAATCTGTTACCAAAAGAAGGAAAGCTGATCTATTGCTCTCCTCTGGAAAGGAGTGAGGAGTAAAACCACAACCAAAAACATTTCTGGGGCTTTTTTGTCTGAATCTCTCTCTCTCTGACTGCCCTGGACCTTAGGAGCAGCTCTGCCTGCAGCTACCAAAGCCTAGGAGCAGACCAGGACAACGTCCTTCCCCAACACAAAGCCTTGAATTGTGCTATTGAAAAATACAGTTGGTTGTTGTTGCTATTGCACTTCACTGATATTATCATTTAAAGCCCTGTCTTGTGCCTACTGAAGAGAAAAGGCAAACCCCACCAGCCTTATGGGAGCCCCCATGCTCTTATAAGTTCTCTTTGAGATTGCTTTTTTCATTTTCCTCAGGAGATATTAGTCTGTGTTAGTACAGATTCACTGCATCTATCTTGTTATCTTCATTTCAGTATTTCTGTCCTTTTTAAAGATCCCTTTGCAAATACCATTTGCACCATCTTGATAGCAGCTTTCAATTCAGAGCAACAATGCAACTTCTTAATGAAATTTGTGCATCTCTCTTTTCTTGGATAATATTCATAATGAGCCCCAAATGGCTACCAAGAGAAAGAGTGAAGAATCTGAAGAGAAGAGAAGCAGCAAAAATAAAAGATGAAAAGCAAAACTGTGAGAAATAATTGCACTGCTCTGTTCGTGCAATTAAAAAGCATATCAGAGGAAAACAGTTAAATTAGGTTACTGAGTGCTTACAGGAGTTTTAAAGCTCTACTGTCAGTTCAATTAAAAGAAATACCCTAACAACAGCACACTGATTTCTAAAGCGGATGACATTCTCCAGCAGCCTGAGATGGTCTCTGTGACACTGACAGCCCCCTCCTTTCCTTGTCCTTTGGAGCATTATAGACTACCCAGGATGATTTCAGACTGTCAGGGCTCAAACACAGCTGTTCCTTTTCTGGAAACCAAACAGCCCAGCCTTCCACTTTCTATGGCAACAACAGTGAGCCCTTCGCAATCTGACCTGCCGAGGAAAACCTGCTGTTAATTAAATGTTAATTGCCTTAATGTGGTCTGCATTATGTGGAAAAACGCAAGTTATTTTAATCTCTATTTTAAAGAAAACATCTGAGGCTTAAAATGCCAGGCAAAGGCACCTTATAAATTGACAGATATCTATTGCTCTTGCCCCTCTGGTGTCAGAAGAGACTCCTATGAGTTTAATAGACATGTTCTATTATTTTGTAGACTTTCGGGTAGCAATTGTTTCAGATAATTTAATTTGATTTCTGTGAAAACCACAAATTCTAAATGGTATTTTAAATGATACTAGGATGTATTCATATTTTTTATTACATCTGTTATTTATTTTAATTTTAAAATACATCAGGACCTGGGTCCTTTCTAATTTCGGCAGTCAGAGTGTGTGATTTGATTGAAGGGTCTTGATTCCTGGATAGACACAAATGCCTTTGTGCTGCCGCCTCTGTGGTAGGCAGACACTCATGAAACTGCCCTCAGAGGGACCATGCCACACTTGAATCACTGCCAGGACCCCCAAGGAAATAGGGCTGCCCGCTTCGTGACTACAAGGGTTTCTCTAGAGCAACCTGCCACCCTGCTGCAACCTGCTGCTTAAACAACGCGCCTTCACTTAAACTAGTTGGCACCTGGGCGAACAGACCTCATTACTGCAGCAGGTTTTCTGCCAGCTTGGCCCAGGCTCTGCAGAGGCTTTTCACCCCTGAGACTGGGGAAGGGAGGAACTAGCAAGCACAAAATCCTCTTTGGGGTGACACAGGAACAACCCGTCCCTAGCAGCTTGCACTGGCCAACATTCAGTTTAACGGCTGATAGAGGCTCAGCTCTATTAACTAGTATTTAGAGCTGGGAGACGGGTGGTGGCTCACTCCAGCCCCGACACTGTCCCCACTTGTAGGGCAGAAGTGACTGCTTGGGTCTCCACAGGAGAAAGCTGAGACCCGACAAGGGCCGTGGGCACAGGTGTGGGAAAGGTTCCTGGTTGAAGCTGCCTGAGTTTATTACACTGCTTTTTGTCCAGACTGAGTTTATTATTGTATTTTACCTTACATGGACTGCTGTGAATGCTGTGATGGTCTGTGCAGGGCATTGCAGATGATGCAACCGCAGAGTGCATTGGAGATGTTGAAATTTGCTATAGGACCTCTTTTCCCTGTGTTTGCCACGTGTTCTTTTTTTGTCCTGATGCCAGCCATGATGATATTTGAGAGTAATTTCTGAGATTTCATGAAAGACTGCCTTGAACTGTACAGTAACTTCTCTTTCACTCTCTTTCTTACAGAAACGTCAACACACATCCAGAAAGAAAAAGAATTCATGGGTTTATTCCCATTTACATTTGGTTGACTCAAGAAGCAGTGCAGATGAAACAAGGTACCCCGCAACTGGTGCTCGCATAAAATCACTGATCATGTACCTGTTTTGCCCAAATTGTCTTTTAGGAAGAACAATTTGGGCAGGGGTGTAAAAGACAGACCTGACAGCACCAACCACAAAGGCATAATTCTCTCTCCTTTCCTTTTTCACTTATCTGCAATTTGCAAAGTCAAAGTATCAAAGGTGAATAACAGCGATGAAGGGTCAGATGCTTTGTTGGTGCAAACAGGTGTAGACCACTGCAGATGATGAAGCTCCACTGATTCACACCAGCGGCAAGCACTGGTGAAATAAGCTGCAGTGGTCTCACGGGAATAGGGGAACACTGCTGCTGTGATTTGATGCAAAACTATTTATAGCCTCAGAATTTAACCCCCTAGAAAGGAAGCTACTGGAAGGAAGAAGCCACTGGAGGTGAGTGCTGTAGGGGAAGCGCTGGCACTGCCACTGCAGCCCAGGGTCCCACCTATAGGCAGAGCCAGCATCCATGGATACTTCTATTTCACAGAGACCAACCCCTTTCTTGACCACATCTGGATTTGATCCCCAATGTTTACATAGCTGGGGAGTGTCTTGGTGGTTTTAGGCTGTTATGTGCATTATTTTTCTCATCTTAAAGCTGCCCATGTAGAGAAAAATACAGGACTTCAGTAACAGTTACCAGCATGATTTGCTTTTATTACCTTTCTGTTCAAGACCCTTGTTTCCCCTTGTAGCATGTCAAATTGCCCCCAAAACCATATTATACAGCAGAGAAATGTCGTTCACACTTCACTGGCTATTGATTTACTTTATTTATTGGCACAAAATCAGCCTGAGATAAACATTTTGTCCCCCATTTCCACTATTGTAAGCGATATAGTTCACTGCAAGATAGGCAAACCCCAATGTGCTGGGTCACAATTCGACATGGCTTTCTAATCAATGTGTGAAAAATTACCTAATGAATAATGGGTTGCACATTTCCACAAACAAATTAACCAGGGTGAGACTGAAACTAATGATTATATTTATCTAATGTAATTTCACATCTGTTACTAGAGCTAGTAATTTTTTTTTCTTCTTTCCGTGGCGTCCTTAGAATTACAGCCCAGCTTTTGAGAGACAGACATTTTACATCCGTTTAAACAGATAATGTTCAGATTTATTAGATACATACTTTTAAAACCACAAGATATTTGGGGAGCGTGTTATTATTTTGCAGTACTTCGTGGGGGTTGAACTGCCTTTTGAAACACAGTGTGGCTCTCAGACCAGAGCCAGGGTGGTCACTCACAACATGTCCCATACAAGGAACAGCAAAAGTGATTTTTTTTCCCAATATACAGCCAGTTGAGATACACCCTAATAATTTTTGCTAGAGTTAGGCTGCAGTTATTCATAGATGAAAAAGCACAACAGTGGGAAGGAACCTCACGGGCTCATTCTTTATCTCCTTCTTAAAGTAGATTTGGGTCTTCCTGGTGAAATGATGGGTTTTGTAAAACAAATGTTCCTGGAGTCTGACTGCCGACTCCACATGGGTTCAGCAAGTGCCCAGGCCCTGATGCAGCAGTTGCTTCTCAGAATGGGGAAAGCAATTGGCTCTGCAGGGTTTACTTTCCACTGAGTGTTTTTATTCTCCGAGCACTTTAAGATGTTTTGCTTGGGCTGTCAAGGGTGGCTTGGGCACCCTCCCTGGCCTCCAAAATATGAGGCATTAACTCGCCTGTCTCTGTCCCTCTCCTAAGAGAAGTGTTTCAAAGAAGGGCTTGTCAGAAGGGCCACCAGGGAAGGAGGTAGAAGACAACACTGGGGTTTCCTCCCCCGAAAGCTGACTTTCCTCAATCCCCATGGTGAATATAGATAGAGCCCCCCTTGCTGCAAACACCTTCCTTCCTGATGCTGGGGGCTGTATCTGCTCTGTCATATCTGGCAGCTCGCAGTTGTCTTTAAAGACGTCGCAAGAAAACCAAAAGTCTCCAAATGATGTCACTACTTGAGTCAACATTATTAAACAATTTCACAATTTGTCTCAGTCGTGGTGGCAGCTTTCATAAGGATTTATTATCCAGAGAGAGAAAAAAGGAGGGGGCTGAGACTGCGCAGAGGTTTGAAAGTCATTGTACCGAGAGTTTAATTATTGTATTTTTCACTGAAGTTGAAAGTATTGAGGAAAATCTAGCCAATTTCATATTACCTCATTTGATTAAAGAAGTTGTATGATTGTTCAGAATGTGTAATTGCCATTCAGCACAGCTGAGCTGAAAAAAAGCTTTTTGACTTCACATCCTTGATACTTGGCAATATTTAGTAGCATCATTGGATTAGCCAAACAAAACTTAGAAAATGACACCAGCTTTATTCTGAAAACATTCTGATAATTGATTCTGCTGAAAATTATGAGTAACTCAAAGTGTATTTCTGTTTGGATTTGTTGGGGGGGCTATTTTTTAATAGTATACAGTTTTCTTATCAGCATTAGGAAAAGTCCTCTATACAGCCATGTCAAATATGGGACAATATGTAACATCATGGGTGGATTTTCAAACCACAGGAAATAAAGTTTGACACAAGATCATGTTTATTACATGGAGAAAGACATGCAAACATCCCACAGTTGTGTGCCTTGTAAGCCTACACTACCGGTTTGTATTTGGCTTCTTTATTGAGAAGAGACTCTCTAAATGTGTACCACTAGAAATTTTTTTTTAAATTGCAGATAGCCCTCATTCCCTTCAGTGCTGGTTCCAGAAATAAATGACCTTGTTCTACTCAGAAGCTTGTGGAACAGCTGAGGAACATTCTGTCTGGATCAGTCTTAAACTGCTTGGTTACAAAGCAGACCTCTGGATCTCTTGTTTTGGAGACTTCTTGTTCCACCAACTGCAGAAGAGGTGGTCCATGTACTACTAGAACATTACCTAATGAATAGTGGGTTGCACATTTCCACAAACAAATTAACCAGAGAAGTAGACACTAGCAAGTGTCAGCAAGCCTGGCAATGGTTGAGCTGCTCCTTTCTGTGGTGACATCTTCTGCAGCAGCTTGCTAACCCCCATGTGTGTGGTGAAGGACCCTGGTGTAACACCTGAAGAGGAGTGTTTCTGGCATCTGGGGTGTAAATGGACTGGGATAACCCCTGATGTGTCCATTCCAGCTGGAGTCAGATCATGGAGACTGAGACATGTGCTGCTGCTCGGTGAGGCAGGGAGGTGTCGGTGCCAGCTCCGTCCCTCTGTGCTGGGACGGACAAGCAGCTCACCATTGACCGTCTGGCACCTCTGGCCAGCACTGCTCCTACAAAGACAGGCTGAGAGAGTTGGGGTTGTTCAGTCTGGAGAAGAGAAGGCTCCAGGGAGACTTTATAGCGGCCTTCCAGTACCTGAAAGGGGCCTACAAGAAAGCTGGGGAAGGGCTGTTTGCAAGGGCGAGTAGCAATAGGACAAGGGGCAATGGTTTTAAACTAGAGCAGGGTAGGTTTAGATTAGACATTAGGAAGAAGTTCTTTACGATGAGGGTGGTGAGGCACTGGAACAGGTTGCCCAGAGAGGTGATGGAGGCCCCATCCCTGGAGACATTCAAGGCCAGGCTTGATGAGGCTCTGAGCAACCTGATCTAGTTGAAGATGTCCCTGCTTACTGCAGGGGGGTTGGACTAGGTGACCTTTAAAGTTCCCTTCCAACCCAACATATTCTATGATTCTATGGTTCGGGGGTAACTTCAGTGAAGTCCTGGGGCACGTGGGATGGAAGTTGGAAAACAGTATGAAAATAGTGGGCAACATCCTAGACATGAGCTCTTGCATAGCCATGCTTCCCAGAACACTTGATTGCCTAATTGTACCATTCTTCCTAAAACACCTTTTCTTCCCTACCCTGAGTGTGATGGCTGTATCATTCCTGGGCTGCCTCAGCTAGCAGAGGCCACACAGCGGGATAACTTTGACAAGGCACTGCAAACCCATTCTATTTCTTTATTCCTAAGGACCACCTTGACAACAATAAGGCAACAGTGAGCAGCCATAGGTAGAGTTGTGGGGACTGAGCTCAAGGAAACATTTGATGGTTGCTAATGACAAGCACCCCCTTCAACATACTCACTCAGTTATTTTTGCTTCTCCTTTACCTAGTGCATTTGACTCAGTTAAAGCCACTTAGCCTAAGTCAGGCTCACTCAGTTGTGGAGATATAACTCAATACAGGCAATTCCTGTTTTTATAATAATTCACTGGTCGCCGCACGGATATTTGTTGCTGGAGAAAGTAGTGAACTCACTTGACCGAAAGACATAAAGGATGATGATGGAAACAGTGCAAAGCTGCCCGGAGGGACTCGGAGCAAACTTCAGCATCTATACTGAAAGCACACATGGCAAGATAAACCAAGCATCATCTTTTCTAGCAGATGCAGTCTGGGTGTCTCAGCCTGAGTCCAGGAGGAGGTCACACTGGAGAAGCATGGCATGACTTCAGTCTCTGTGCCTTTTCATGGTAACCAGGCTGCACTGTTTGCGTTTCTCATTTTCCCTCTGGTAGAAATTTCTCACTGAGGGTTTTAACAATTTTCAAATAATGTCGTGGAGAGTGTGACAACATGAAATGAGAGTAGAGCACAATGATGCAGTAAATAGTTACATTATTAGAAAGGCAGATGCTGGCACTGAAGCAGGGTTGTTGGCCTAAAAAAAAGTAGATTAGGAGGGAGAAAATAGAAAAAAATCTGTGAGGTATCAGAAGCGGTTGATAGCATAATAACATTCATATGCAGGCAAGGGTTTTCTGTGGCAATGTGAATCAGCTCACATGCTAATATGACCAGTAAATAAACCATAGTAAGATTCTGGAAATGATATTATTACTCACCAAATACAACTCCAGGCCAATGAATCATGTCTGGGATTTCGTTTTGGACTCCAAGCCCTCTCACTGGATCCCAGTGCGCAAGACAAAGTTCTTCAGTGGCATCTGAGTCACACCCAGCCATCTACAGACAACCTAAATTCAGCATAAACCTAATGTTTTGTATTTCCTGTTGGCTTATTCTTGCCACTCTTCAGAGTCCTTAGGGATATGCCTTGAGCAAGCACAGGGACACTGGTGAAATTTTGGATGTTTGAATGTGCTATGGTACCTAAATTTAAGCCAACAAGAAGTGATTTGGAGCAAGCCTGCTGCAGCTTGGGCCCCCTCTTAGGCAATCAAGAGGAATGGGATCTCCTTACCCTGCTGTGAAAGCCTGTCACCCGCCTCTTGTGCCTATCACCTTCTCCCCAGGCAACTATAAACTGTGGTCTGAATTCAGCCCACAAGGATAAACTTAATTTAAGAGTGTCTGAGGATTTTCTGTGTGCCTCCAGGGTCCAATGACCCACACAACAAATCTGAGGATCTGATATTCAGAGAGCCTGGGCACCGACAACTCCAGCATCAGGCTTGAAGAGCTTCAGGTACCACTACCTTGAAAATCCGTCACAGCTGCATTGATGCAGGCACCCAAACCAACTGGGATTGTGTGAAAACACAAACCCACCTTTAGCATATGCAGGAGCGCTGCTATAATCCTTGGTAAAGCCACAGTAAGAGCCACCTGCTCTCTAGGAAAATGCTGTAAAGCAGAGCAGTCAAAGAGCAATTCAACAGCTCAAGAATGCTCTTGCTGCCACCATGTCAGCTGTCTGTGCTTAAACACAGCACATTACAGGTCTCTAAAACATGTTGCGTTATGGCTATTTCTCCACAGAAATGCAAAACTGAGAGAAATTTTCCTGTGTTTCTTTCCTGTGCAAGGCAAGGCAGACACAGAAGTAAGCAGAGGCATTCTGTGCAGGTATTCCCAAAACTGTGGATGTGAGGGCCTGGCCCCATGCACAGCTACTCTGTCTAGCACAGTTCGACTAGGGCACAAGTAGGACTACAACTGCCTTTGCCAGCCAAGCTGCTTCCTTGGGAGCCTCTCAAGAAACTTATGCTGAGGCAAACACAACACCTTTGGGATTTTCTGATGCTGCACAGACTCTGATACGAGGCAGGGACAATTAAAACTGCCCTGACTACCTAGAATGAGGAAGGCTTTTGCCACTAAACAATTTGCTGATGGGTCAAGTGCCAGCTCGTTTGAATTTTTTCTGCCAGTTTGTAAATGAGAAGACATAGATGTGACCTGGATGTATCAAAGTCATTTCACAGAGGTTCACCAGTGGAGTGTCACACACGATGATGGCAGAAGGTGAGGCAGAAAGACACAGCCAGGAATGGTGCACTAAATCCTTTTTCACCTGGTGTGATTCACATAGGTAATCAGAAGAATATGCGATGTGTCAAAATTCTACAGGCATCAGTGAAAGCAGGAGCAGGTGGGTAGATAATCTTTCATGTGGAGGACCCCAAACTGCTTTACTCATAAAGTCATTCTGAAGCTAGAGGTAAAATATGAGGATCAAGATGAGATCTAAATCTGAGATGGGACTTTGTGGCTTGGTAGAAAGAACACTTCTAGAGCAACTGGGCAACTCTGATGGCAAAGGTGGCTGGGATCAGAGCAGTGCAATTAACGGAAAGAAGAGATTTGTGTATTGGTAGAGACTTTGGATAGAACAAGTTCAGAGGATGTTACTTGATAAAGAAAATTCTGAACTAGTTGTGGAGTTTGATAAGAAGCTGGTGAAGGTAACAAGCGGATTAGAATTGATGGAACTTGGCAACATACATTACTTTGAAGAGGAGACCTAGGTACTAAGACACCTAAATGCTTTTCAAAAAAATACATGCAACACTGGATGCTTTCATTTAGCAAGTAATGGTGTAACCAGCTGCTGTCAAGAGTTATAACATAAAGAAGGATGTGTATGGAAGGCATCAACAAGTAACAGGCTGGCTTTATATTTTGGGTGTAGTTGATTGACTATAACATCCATGAATGAAATCTACAGATTTACACCCTACTGGAGAGGCTAAGAGAGGTGGAGGTAATGTATGAAGGACTATTAGAGCAATTTATTGGAGACGGGAAAAGAATCATCTCCAACAGAAATGAGAAAGGTCTAATTTAAGTGAGGATATGAAGTACGTGATGAGTGGGTCAGAGGCAGCAGCTTCTTGTGTGAGATACGAAGAAAGGCCAGAGCAATCAGCTAATAACACAGCATCCTGCATCCTTTAAAAAGCATATCAGTTGTAGCTGATCTTTACCATCTTTACCTAGATGGGATCCCTCAGAGCCCAGCAGGATACTCCGCTCCTGTGGGGATCTGTCTGGTCACAGTTCAGGCAAACCCAAGCTTGAAATTGCACAGAAATTAAAGCAGAAAAGGGGAGGTGACAGTAATATAAAATATAGTGGAATTGTCTTCGAGTATTTTTTATAATAATTAGCATTTCAAGAATAAAGCATGAGTCATTTATTTGCTACTGAGACCTGAAGATAAGAATACAAGCTGTAGGTGTTAATTATCGCTTATAACAGACACAAAGAGTAGAGCCACCAACTGTACCAAGTGTAATTCTTTATTTAGTAATTTAATATTCTTCCCTGTTAATCTCAATGCATTTTTATATGTCTGACCTTCTGTAGACTTCTCATTTTGTTCTCCAGCTGAAAGAGCAAAGCTGGTTAATTTCTGGTGACATTTTGTGGCCGTGTAGCTGCTGAAATATCTTTTTACACTTGGTTTTGTTTATAAATCTGAATTCAGTGCATATCTGCCCAGTGACACAAGCCTGTAAGCCGGGTGACATTGCTGAAATGAGAGCCCCCTCCCTCCTGGAGAATTCCTGAGCACGTCCTGGCCTCAGGAGTCCAGGGGACACCAAAAAGCACTGTGTAATGGCCATGGCTGTGGCAAAGACTAGCTAGACCACACTATGCCCCCTGCAAATATCATGTCTTCTGCTTACCTGGCATATCATTGACTTTCACTGACTGTGACTGTGGCACAACCAAATCCTCTGGCTACAATGACATGGGGAGTTCTCGTGTTACAGTCAAATTAAATTTTGCCCGGACGGTGACATAAGGCAGGAAGCCAACCATCACAGCCTTCCAATACATAGGAATTTCATTATAAAGTAATGTTTATGCCTTGAAACAGGGGATGGTGCTTGCTCTTTATTATTAGATACGAAAAATAGAGGAGGGTGCTCCTAGTAATTCTGAAACGCTGTTTAAAAAGTTAGCAAAAAAATAAACCTTAAAAGCTTGTAAAGGAGCCACAGGGAATCATAGCTGCCACTTAAATTATATTAAAGGGCAATAAATTGAAACCAGTAAAAAAGAAATGTGTCCTTACAGGGTGCATCGTCAGCTTATGAAATTCACTGTAGCGGGAGGTCAGTGAGCGAAAGTCTGTAGTTTGTTTTTTTCCAAAGTACTTTTTGGATCACTACCATGATGCTTCTAGTGCTGCAAGAAAAGGCTAATCAAACTTCATACTCCAAGGCACAAACTGTGTATGGGGGTCAGGAGAGAACGTCACCCTCACAGGCAGTGTATTAAGCATATTCTGCATTTTCCCTCTCGACCTTCGAAGGAAGGTAAGAATCTCTGCAGAACAGTTGTGTAACCTCTAATGGCAAATCCTGTACAAGCTTCTCTGGTTCCTTCCTCCCAGGGAGTCATTCTCCTCTGTCAGATTTCAGAGCTCATAAAAGCATAATTTTAGCTCTGAAAAATGTTTTTAAGCATAAGTGCTGATGAATGATGCAACATAAAAGCGAAGCAGAGCTCTTGAGCCTCAAAGATGGTCTCAGGAGAAGCTGAAGAAGGCACAATTTATTGGCAAATAAGAGATGCGACCTGCCACCCATACCATTGTACAACATCCCAGGTGGAAGACAAAGATGGGCTGATCTCTGGCACGAGCCCTGGCTGTGAGGAGCATGAAGAGAGAGACACCCTGCTACCATTTTTTCCCTGAGGAGTATAAGTAAATTTTACAGAGGGTGTAACATGGCTATTAGTGCAGCCCCTTGAGCACTACTCAAAAAAAAAGGATGGTGGTTAATCAAAGATAGTCCCCTACAACATCCCAGGCATGAGCAGCCCCTCTGGCTCTTGTTGCTATTCTCGCTATTCTTGTCATGATGAGGTGAACAGTTGAAACCGTGCTGTCCCTACACCCCCCTTCCACCACCACCACCACCTCTGTTTTCCTCTCACTGTTGCACCACTAACAGAAGTGGTGATCAGTCTGAGATATTTAAAAGGGGACCACGGGTGTCATATCTTTTGGAGAAAATTCTGCTTCTCTGAGTTAAGCCATGGCTGTCAGCTGTGTTACCCACAGATTTTGGGGTAAATTGTGTGCATTCATAAAGTCAACCTGGTTCTTGGGCCCTGGATCTTACGTATGACTGGATGAGTCAACGTGGCACAAGCTGTGGTCAGACGTTTGAATGCAGACTGTGGGTGGTCATAATTTCTTTTAGAAAAGAGAGTTTACGGAATAGGGGAAAGCTGTCTGGCAGAACAATTTTGAACACCAGTGCCACAAATCTGCCCACATGCATCTGCTGAACTTGCAGCCAGGCCAGCATGGGCTTTAAAGGCTGCAGGTTCAGGGGCTTTGCTTCTTTGTCCCTTTTGCCCAAGCTGTAACTCTATTATGGCTACCAAAGAGTTGGGATAGATCTGTGACATTACAGGATGCTAATTTCTGAGGACTCCTCTTCCTTTTCCTTTTGCGGCATTCAGATTTTTCCCTATGTTTACAGCACACATGACGGAAAAACTGGAATTCTTTTGTTCTCCCTTTCATCTTTATGCTGAAAGGCTAAAGAGGCCATGCTTCCCAGACCAACCACTCTGAGCTCAGACTTAATGGCAGGCAGGAGGTGGTCACCTCTGTGTCAGGGCTTGCTTTAAAAAAAAAAAAAAAGGATCTTAATTCCAGCATTGGAAATGAAGAGGAGTTCGCTATTAGCTCTCATATTAATAATTTAGAAAATACATGCCCAATCACTTGTGTTCTCTCGGTTCCCTCTGAACACAGCTGCAAACTGCATTAGGTGTTAGGGTGAATGGATATATTTCAGATGAGATATTTGTACTGAATTATTAGGGTAGTCTGTATTACAAAATTACTAATAAACATTGCTTCTGGCTCAATTTAGCCTGAACTCAGTGAACCTAGCCAGTGGTGAGAAATCAAAAACTCTGAAATACCCGATGTATGAATCTAACTAATCAAGAAGCCCTGCAGGAAGTAGATGCCAGGATTAATGAGCCAGTGGTTTCACCATGCCATGCTGTTATTTCTTCACATAAATGCCCTCAGATGAGATTACCTTTGTCATGAAAAGGAGAAAAGGAAGGTTACATACTTCAACTGACAGGTTAACTGCCATACCTCCATTACTGCAAGATACATTTTCATGTGCTGAGATTTTTATTCTGAAAAATGAAAATTTAAAGACCACAACACAAATTAAACCACATTTTCATTTCTAGGAGCAGGGATCATTGCTGCTAGTACAATAATATAATCCGTGCTGCAATGCTATCTGATCCCTTGCCTTGCACAAACTTTCTTCCGATGTTAGTAATTGCTCAGTGAATGCAATCTCCAGCAGCGGGTAAGAGCAGGTTCTGCCTTCCAGGGGGATTTGAGGGGAGGAAGAGAGGAGAGAGAGAGTGTCAAAGCATTTCATCAAGAGAGCAAATGAAAGGTTCGGTGACATTATCGTTATGTATATTCCTTAGACATTAGGGGTGATGTTGTGTTTAGAGTGAAGTAAACCTACATGGATATGTGCTGGTGTGTAAATCAATCCATATATACAAATGTAAATCTGAGTCTATTTACACATTGAGTGGAATTGCTCAAAGCTAAAACACACCTGAAGATAAGCAAATAAGCCTAGCTTGTAACACTGTCTGGTGTTAGCTACTTAGTCAGTAATAGGCTAATTGTTATTCAGCATAAATATTCCCTCTCGATTTATATGGAATTCACTCATTTATTTTGATCGCTTTCTGTGAACAAAGCAAAGCTATTCCCGTTGTTAGGTAGAACTAGTTGGTGCTGTTTAATTTTTATCTTTTAATATCAGCATGAGTAAGATTTTGTAATAAAATCATTCACACACAACCTGTAACATGTATGAGTGAAACCTGCAGTCCCCTTCCTTTCATCCATGTTAAATACATAAGATCATCAGCTTACATGTTTTATGTTGCCAAGCTTCAGCTGGTGCTAAGGTACATTTCAAAAATCTCCAGGACTCAGAACACGAAGACCTATTGCCATGGAAACAAATGTTGCATCAAAGTTGGATAGGATCAAAAAAGCTTTGCTCATAACCAGGACAACAGTTGCATTAGAATATGGAGGAAATGATGGATGGCTTAGGAGCGAGAATTCAGCTGAAGGACCTTTGTAAGGCCCCTTCCATAGAGTTGCAGCATTTGGTGTCAAGAGTTGGATCTTACAGGTTGCGTCTCAATCCCCTGCCCCCAGCCAGAAAGAGCATTTTTCTCTACCATTAAAAAGCACATATTTTTTAAAGATCTTCCATACCACACTTTACAACATTCCTACATCATAAAGCTGTCTTGCTTATAGCAATATAAAGCAGCTGTAAAAATTACATGCTTGTAAACAACCTTCCATGCATTTGGAAGAAGCAGAGTGAGATTTGCACTCCTCTGGACGTTAA
Organism: Stercorarius parasiticus; assembly: GCA_013396915.1. NCBI lineage: Eukaryota > Metazoa > Chordata > Aves > Charadriiformes > Stercorariidae > Stercorarius > Stercorarius parasiticus. The sequence continues at coordinate 323,738 of VWZL01005095.1, forward strand.
GTGGGGACCTGCTTTTCCCCCCAGCACACCATGGCATGGGGCAGGGACCACTGTGGAACTGGGAAAACCAAGGGATGTCCCGGATGGGCTGTCACTCCCCTTGGCCCATGCAGGGACACCTGTGGGGTAGGGGAACTGGGGGTACTCTGACCAGCCCTACTCCATAGGCACCATGTACGCTCACATCCTTGACAGCTGATCTACACTGATCATGAATTTCAAACTCGGAACCAAGCCCAGGTGCAGAGGGGCTCCTGCTTGGCCCAAGGCTGGGCTGGGGACTGGAGGGAGGGCTGGAAGGAAGGACAGAGCATGGTGTTTTCTTACTCCAGGCTTTACCATGGTATGGATTATGGTATGGGACCTGTCTTTCCTGGCCTAGACTACCTCAGGATGAGCATCCTGGGCTGTTTCAGCACCTGCACTAGCAGGCTCCTGCAGAAGGGCGCAGGGCTGCTTCCTCAGGTGACCCCCAGCGGGCTCACTCATGGCCTGGATCACCAGTAATTTATTCTGCTTTTATTTCTCTTTTAAATTAAATATGCATACGTAATACGCACTTTGGAACAGGCAAGGACCCTTCTGTGGGTGCCTATGGAGCCGGGCACTCTCAGGTGTGTAATTAAGAGTGTGTAATTGATGTACAAGGAGAAAAGATCTCAATGCATTGCATAAAAAAAGGAAAGGGGGGAGAAGAAAAAAAGAAACGCAAACCGGGCTGTACGATGCTTGCCAAAGTCTGGCACTTTTTTTGTCCCCCGTGTCAAAGTTTGCACGGGAGTAATCCGAAGATTTTCTCTTCTGTGAGATTCGTCCGCCAGCAGCCGTGCACCCATTTCGGAACCGGCAAAAAGGTCTGCGACAAAGCCCCGCTCCGCTCCCGCTCCCGCTCTGGCTGCAACCCCAGCCCTCGTCCCCCGGCCCCGCACCGAACCCGCACGGCCCCTGCGACACTCTCC
>VWZL01005096.1:1421-13507 GCA_013396915.1 Stercorarius parasiticus
CTGTGCACCCGCTTTGCAGCCTGAAGCTGGAATGTGAGAAGCTGGTGAGCGAGAAGACGGAGATGCAGAGACATTATGTCATGGTGAGCCCCCCCTGCCCTGTCCCCCAGCCTCCCCCAGCGCGTCGCTGGCCGCCACCCTCCGGTGAGGTCCCGGGGTTCCACTCAGCCACTCGCCCCCAGTGGCCTCCCCGGGCCACCCCCGCTGGTGGGGTGCCTGGCCGGGGCGATGGGGTGCGAGGGGGTGCGTGAGTTAGGAAGGAGTTAATGGTTATTCCTAGCAACGGCTGGCTCTGCTGCTGCTGTCTGCTGCCACTCAGCAATCCTGCCATGGGTTTTGTCTCTCTTATTTTCTTTTTTTGCTTTTTTGTTTGGCCTTTTAAGAGATCTCCCTCCTCCTCCTCCCTGTCTCTTTCCCAAGGGGGGGTGACACCCCCAGGCTGGTGTTTTGGTGGGAGGGGGCTGCCTTTAGAAGGAGCAGGGCAGGGCCCCTCCGAAGGCCCCGACACACCGATGGAGCCGGACAGGAGTGGGGGGAGCTGCCAGAAGGACTGGAAGAGGATGGGAACTGCAGAGCTGGAGCAGCATTCCCTCACCTTCAGCATCCGACATTACCGGCCCCTCTAGGGAAAGGGGGAACCCAAATTAGGCTAGCCAAAAGGCAAACAGACCTAAACTTGGGCAACCCCCATCCCCTGGGTGATGCCAGCCCGGTCCATGAGGCCAGGGGTGTACTGGGCTTTAATGGCATTGTGGACACGTTCCTGTCACCCACCGGCTGGGATTCCGTCCCACATCCTGCAGGCTCGGGGATTCCCAGGGCTGCGCTGCCGCCTTTGAAGTGGCCTTTCCTGGGGGAAGACAGGTCCTCTGGCCGTCCCCCGCCCCTGCTCCCCGTCCCCAGGGGCGAGGGGACAGGGTCTGCTGCTGTCACTGTGTCCAGAGTCACTTGTGACTGGTGAAACGTGTAACCCGATGTCATCTGTGCTTTTGCGTGGGCACGGCCACCCATGTGCTGGGATGGGCTGCTGCGCTGGGAGCCGGTCAGGGTCGGGAGTGGGAAGGGATGGGCCAGGACAGGAGGGGACGTGGCGGGGGCAGCGGGGCTGGCGTAAACTGAGACAGAAGCTGCGGTGTAATCCTCACGGGTGTTCAACGGCCCACGCTGTGGCCGCTCCCTACCCTGCCCCAGGCTGGTGGCGCGGGTCTCGGCCCACGCTGTGCTGGACAAGCTGTTTCTCATGGGCTGGGGGGAGCGGGGACCCTTGGTGGAGCGGTTCGGCCGGGGGGAGCGGGGTGGGCTGGCTGCCGAGCCCCCAGCTGGCCACGGGACAGTTGCTCCAGACGGCTCCTAACCGGGTTGTGTTCTGGTCTTGCTCTCAGTACTATGAGATGTCCTATGGGCTGAACATCGAAATGCACAAGCAGGTAAGTGAGCTGGGGGCTGGGCTGGCAGCAGAGGGTGGCGGGGAAGAGGCCGAGGGGGGGGGCTTTGTTGGAAAACGATCTCCCTCATCCCCCTGTGTCTGTAGCGGGGCAGGAGCCGTAGCAGGGCTCTCTGCCTGCGGAGGGGTTCAGCGGTTGTTGGGATGCGTGCTGTTGAGCTCCGGTGAGTGCCCTGGGACAGACCCTGCTGTTCCCAAGCCCCTCTCGGAGCCCGGCCATGAGCCCCCGCGCACACAGCTCCTGGGGGCCCCAGATACAGGAGGGAGCCTGGAGGAAACAGCAGGAGCTGGAGCCCAGAGGCAAATGGATTGTCTTTCTTTTCTTTTCTTTTTTTTTTTTTTTTAATCCCCTTTTCCTTTCCTGAAGCCGGAGGAGTGTTTTCACCCTTCCCTGGTTCCCCTTTTGTTCCAGCGTTAATTTGCTTTCCCTCTTCAGATTTATCAATCTAGTCATCGCGGGCTCTCTGCCAGGGAAATTAGTTTGGACCAATGCCTGACAAAGTGGCAAGTCAACTGCCATATTCCTCCAGCTGGCTCAGCCCCTTCGAGTTTGCTCCTTTTGTTAGCAGGGAGAGTCGTAGAGCCTGCGAGCACGTTCCTGCCGTCCCCACGTGCACTGAGCTCAGCTGGGACTGGGACCCCGGGGTGGCCCGAGCCACAGGGGGAGATGGAGGCGATGGCCACGTTGGTTGGGGAGAGGGACCCACCTGTGTCTGGCTCCCTGCTCCGCAGGGGCAGGAGAGGTCCGGAGGGGGGATCTCTGGCTCCCAGGGTCCCATGGTGACGGGGTGCTGGTGGGCGCAGGGCAGCTCCCCCGGGGCGCCGGTGGCCTTTGAGCGCAGCAGGTGAATGTTCCCTTTGTTCCGTGCCGGCTTTGCGCGTGGTTTGACCTCTCTGCAATGCTGTCAGGGATTGTCGGAAACCTGAGATGCGAAAACACTTCGGAGCAGCCAATCTGCAGTGCCAGGGTGGGTTAGCAGCNGAGGCTGGGCTGGAAGCCACAGCCCCTTCCCTTGGGAAATGCTGCTGACTCCGGTGGGGATGCGGCCGGGCTGCGAGTCTGGCTGTAACCACAGGCTGAGCAGAGGATGTGCCAGGTCCTCTGTGTCCCCTCGCTGCCGCTTGCTGGGCAGGGGATGGGTACGGGGGTGCTCTGTGGGGGAGCAGGGGCAGGGGGAGCTGCCAGCCAGCCGGGGGCCTTCGGCAGGGGTGGGAGTGGGGATGGCAGAGCAGGTACCACCATCTCTGCTGGCGCGATGCGGAGAGGGCTGAAACTGGTTTGTGTCCCCCTTGCTCTCCCCTGGCTCGGAGTCCGATGTTCACGGAGAGGAAGGAGCAAGCCGCGCGCTGGTGGCCGGCTGCCAGCGCCTGTGGCTCGGCTCTCCTCCTCCCCTGCCAGCCTGCCCGCTCGCTGCCAGAGCGGCAGCCCGCAAAGCCAAGATGGGTTTGGGCTGAGCAAAGCCAGCTGGGCTGCGAAAGGACTGACAGCTCGGAGCTGGGCTTGGCCCAGATCCACAGAGGGATTTAGGAGTCGGGTTCCCTCTGTGTGCCTGGAGGGGGGGGGGACACCCGACAGCCTGGGAGGGTCCCGCAGCCCTGGGCAGAGCCCTCCCTTGGCAGCAGCCTGGGAAATCCCAGCGGGGAGCAGAGGCAGCAGGAGGATTGATGCTGAGCGGGTTGGGGGGGGTTTAACTCCCAGCGGAGGCTGCAGGATGCTCGGCTGGACGGGACGGGGCTGAGCCCTCCCGCCCGCAGTGATACCTGCTTCCTCTTTCAGGCAGAGATCGTCAAGAGACTGAGTGCCATCTGTGCCCAGATTATGCCCTTTCTGACGCAGGAGGTAAGGGGGGAGGCACGGGGGGGTGCACCGGATCGCTGGGGCTTCTCCCGAAGCCCTCAGGAAGGGCTGAGCCCGAGTCCAGCCAAAGCAACTTAGGTTTTTTGGGGGGGGGGAAACCTCTGTGCCTGGGATGGAGGGAGGGAGCCTGGGGCGGCCAGGGCGATGCTGGGCCGTGGAGTCCCTCCGGTCAGGAGCGCGGTGTGACCTCCCAGTGCTCTTCTTGCCAGCACCAGCAGCAGGTCCTGCAGGCTGTGGAGCGGGCCAAGCAGGTCACCATGGGGGAGCTGAACAGCATCGTCGGGGTGAGTTGCACCGTGAAGGCTCTTCCTGCTCGGGGGTCAGACCGTGCGGTGCAGTGATGGGGATCTGGGGTCTTTAACTGCTTCCATAAGCCCAGGGCTGGTCCCCTGCAGTGAGGGGGGTTTGCCACCGTGTCCCGAAGGCAGCGGATGGCCTTTGGGATCCTCCCTGAGCAGGGCAGAGCCACGGCTTGGGCTCCTCTGTCACGTGTTGGGATGGGGTCAGCAGCAGGGAGGAACTCGGGATGCCCTGTGTGGCTGGGGCAGGCGATGTGACCCGGACTGTGCACCCCCCGCAGCTCTGCTCCCCTCCTCATCCTCACATCTCATCCCATCGTGCTTTGCATCGCAGCTCCTGCAGGAAGCCGAGGGGTGCTGGGCTTGGCTGTGGCCGTCTCCTCCGGGATCCGGGACCATTTGCTCTTTCTCTTTCAGCAGCAGCAGCTTCAGCATCTCTCCCACCATGCGTCCCCCATCCCGCTGACACCCCACCCCTCCGGCATGCCGCCTTCTAGCCTGAGCGGGGCCAGCAGCACCTCGGGGCTCCTGGCCCTCTCGGGGGCATTGATGGCCCAGTCCCAGCTGGCTGCCAAGGAGGACAGAGTGGCCCAGGATGGGGAGAACAGAGGTAAGGGGAAGCACAGCTGGCTTAACCTTTTGGAAGTTGGCGGGGTCGGTGCTGGGCAGCGCTGGGAGGGATCCTGCTGTTTCCCAGGGCTCCCCGATGCCCGGCAGCTGCTCTCTGGGGCCGGGGGGGAACGGCGAGTGCCGCGAGAGGTGGATCCAGCTAATTAAATATCTGCAGCCCCCGGAGGCTGGCTCTGTTTCTGACCAGGGAACAGCTGCCGTGCAGGGACAGCGAGCGGTGGCGGCGACGGGGGGCGGCTGCGTGTGTGCCCCAGACGCTGGGTAGCAGGGCTCTGGGCACTGTGCATGCACACGTGGGTCTTTGGCTCCCCTGTGGGTTTCCAGTGTGCCAGGGTCCCCCGGGACCACCCTTCCAGCTGGGACGGGGCGTGAGAGCCCCACCACAGAGAAACCCTCCCTGTTTCCACCAGGTCTGATGCCCGAAGCCAAGACTTTAAGGGAAAATACTGTTGCAAGCCCCTAAAAATTGTGGGAACCACAGGTCTGTGGCAAAGAATTGAGAAAGCAGAGCCATATTGCGTGTGTGGTGCCTTGTAAATAGCAGCAATTCCTCATCCTTATGGGTGCTTCCTCCTATCAGGATCACAAAGTGCTTTACAAACATCATCAATATTTAATCCTCGTTAAATCAGTGCTCTGAATGCTACTGGCAGGCCCGGGCCAAATTAATAACGCTACCCAGCTTTGCTGGTGGCTTGTTGCTATTGAAGTGGTGCAGGAAGGAGAAGCCGCTCTGAGCTCGTCCCCTTCCGCAGAGCGCAGGCCTCGGGTTATTGTGCTGACAGGGATGCTGAGGCGCGGGCAGAGGGCTCCGGGAAGCTCCGTGGGTTAGAAATGGGCAGTAAAATTGAGCAGCCATAGTGATGCTCCTCTGGGAAGGTGCTGGCTGCTCCCCCTGTCCCCAGTTCGGGGCCTGCTGGGACGGGACCCAAGGGTAACAGCAAAACTGGGCAGCGGAGGGGTTTGTTGCGTTTTTCCTAACGATGCGGTTTCGCTTCTAAGATTTCAAGGGTGGTGAAAATAGCAGCAGGAAACTGTCCACGTCTGTTCGGTGCCCCTGTACGCAGGTGTCTGCGGTTTTTAATTCTGTCAGTGTTTCTTTAAGGATGGCCTTCCCCCAGAGGAGAAAAACAAACTCCAGAAAGAGGATAAAAGCAGGCTGTGCTCTGCCTGCCTTAACCCTTAGAGCCCCGAGCAGCCTCTGCCTCCCCGCCGCCCAGAGCTGCTCCTTGGCCAGGGCATCCAGCCGTGGCAGAGGGTGCAAAGACACCTGGAATAACGCCTTTAAAAAAAAAAATAAGATAATAGTGAAAGGGTACATATGGCTTGGGTTAATCTCAGTCAGCCAGAGCTGGTGTGGATCAGGCTGAGCCAGGGCTGAGGTGCCCATGGCTTCGTGCTGACCGTATTCTTGGAGCAGCCGCCCATACGGAGTGTCCCTCATCTCCTGGTACCCACCTGCCTCCTCCTGCCAGCAGAGGCTGGGACGGGTTTGTCCTGATGTGATCGTTTGGAGTGAAAATCAAGCGGGGAGGGTCGCTAGACCCCAGCCCATAACCCCACGCTTGGGTTTGCACCAAATGCCTGGCGCTTCTTCCCTGAGCTTAGGGAGGGGAGACTTGTTTTGTTGTGCACGTAAAAAAAAAAACAAACCCTGGCAGGTTTCCAAGCAGGGCCTTTTAGCATGGCTTCCTAAGGAAATAGGATGGGTGTGATTCAGGAGGTCTCAGCTGGCCGACCGGCTCGTCCCCTCCTGGCAACCTTGGACCCGTCGCTGTGTCCAGGGAAGAGATTCCCAAGCTGGACTGGATTTCTTGAGAGTAGGTGGGTGGATAGAGATTCCCCCTGCTTCCCTGAGGAGAACTGGTGTGCTTGCCTCCTATTAGACATCAGAGAATCCGTGCTGCAGATGGGCAAAGTGGGAAATCGGGTGTGAATCTTTTTTCAGCCCGCTGTCTCTTCCTGCGTTCCCTGCCGTGTCCCCCTCTCCTCCCTACCGGGTACGTGGGGCACAGCCTCCGCATTAATGGCTTCTTCCTCTCCTCCCCTCTGCCTCGCCGGACACCGACCTGCCCGGACGCTCTCCCTGCTGCTGCCAACACCGACCTGCCCGGACGCTTTCCCTGCTGCCGCCTGGGCTCCAGAGCGCACCCCGAGCCGGGTAAATCACACCATCGCGCCTGGCTCTGGGTGGGCCAGTGGCCACAGCTGGCCCCGATGGGTGGGCAAGTGGACCCGGCAGCCCCCGAGTCACTTCCAGCATCTCCAGGATGCTCCGGGCAGGAGGCAGAGCCGGCTCCTGGGAAGGGCGGCGGGTGCTGGGGGAGCCCAGCCGTGGGGGAGACACTGGGGCGGTGGTGGGCTTGGCTGTGGCGACCCCAGTGACCGGAGCCAGGGCTGGCAGCCGGGCAGGCACAGGGGCCACGTCTTCTGCAGGCACCACAGCCGGCTCCCTCGGCAAGCGCCCGCAGTAGGGTTTGCAGGAATGTTTTGTTTCCTGACCCTTTCAAAGCAAACAGCCCTGAGGTGGCCGAGCTGTCCTCTGTCTGGTGGCAGTGGCAGGGACCGGGGTCTCCATCACGCACCGGGGGCCAGGTTGGGGTTGTGGGTCTCCCTGGGGACGGAGGCAGTGCTGCCGGCAGAGCAGGTCCACCTTGTTCCCTTGGCACCCTGCTCCCCTTCTGCTGTGGGTTCCAGGTCTCCTACTGGGTGCTCCTGATGCGTGGGCTCCTTTCCAGCACCTCCCACCCCAGCTTGGGGGGTAAGGGCAGGGGACATTTCCCCCTGCCACCGCGAGTGGCCTTTCGAGGCTGCCTGTGTTTGCACACAAGGTGACTGGGGTGACTGGCTCCCAGCACTGACCTTCCCCTGGGCACTGAGTTTGCAAGGGCTCAGCGTGGCAAGAATCACACAGAATCACAGAACTTTGGGGTTGGCAGGGACCTCTGGAGATCATCTCCTCCAACCCCCTGCCACAGCAGGGTCACCCACAGCAGGGGGCACAGGAACGCGTCCAGGCGGGGTTGGAATGTCTCCAGAGACGGAGACTCCACCACCTCTCTGGGCAGCCTGTGCCAGGGCTCTGCCACCCTCCCAGGAAAGAAGTTCCTCCTCGTGTTGAGAGGGAACTTCCTATGCTCAAGAAGGTAGGGGCAAGCCATGAGGGGGAGAGGGGCTTGGGGCAGCTCTGCCCTCCCCTACAGGCAGCTCCAAGTCTCTGGATTTGAGCAATTCTGGGGTCATTCCTCTTTCTCAGCGGAGCTGAATGTGTTTGCGTAGGGATGTCTGGGAGCCCAGGAGAACGCCTGAGCAGAGGATATAAGGCAGAGGGGCTCTGCGTATCGTAACCCCCGCTCACTTGGCTGGCTTGGGCAGGCTGTGTTTGCCTTGGGGTTTTGTAGCTGAAGCTTCTCGGCCACCTCAATTCAGAGTCTTTGCTGATGGTGAGGATCTAAAGGTCGAGGGCTGCTCCCAAAATAACCGACTCTGTCCTTTTCAAGGAGTTTCCAGTTTAGGGAACGGGCTGAACGGGTCTCCTTACCTAAGCCCAGTGCTGCCAGCCCCTCTGCAACCCTTGGTTGCACCCTCCCTTTTAAGATGTCCCCCAGCCTGTCGTGAGTCCCAGCTCTGTGACTCCCTTCCCAGGCTCCGTGGCTGCAGTGACCCAGAGCTCCAGCTCCTGGCACAGGCAGGGGAAGGAAGGGTTAATGAGTTCCTCTGTTTGGGAGCAATTGGGATTGATCTTCCTAGGCTTGCAGTGAGGTGGGAGAGGAGGAGAGAGCAATGGTTGCTGTGTTGTGTAGGATGGATCGCCCCTGTGATCCCACAGGACGTGGGTTCCTCCTCCAGAGACCACCCAGGGGACAGGGAGCATCCTTTCTGCTCCGTGGTTGTATGTGACGAGGCTCTTAATCCTACTGTGCTGGAAACAATTGGCCGTGGGGGAGCCCTAGGATGGGGCTTTTTCTTCCCGACCCCCGGCACAATCTCCCAGGAGAGCCAGAAGGCTCGGGGAACCGTACCCCAGAAACTGCCCCAGCCAAACCCTCTGGCTGCTCTGGGAGGACGGGCAGCCTCTCTGGTCACAGTGTTGGCCTGGTGTTCCTCTGCAGGGGTCTGTGGGTGGGCAGGCACCACTTGATTGCATTATCATCCTCCGAGCAGCGAGCGTGGGGGGGGGGGGCGGGAGGGGATTTGAGACACCCCTGCGGCTGCTGGCAGCATTTCGGGGAAGGGACGTTCATCCTCCTCAGCTCCATCCTGCTTCCCAGCCCGCCAGCTGCTGCAGCGGCGGGGTTAAGACGAAGTAAACACGGCTCTGATGGGGATTTTCCACTCCGCCATGCCTGGTTATCTCCCCAGGGGCGGATCTGCTCTCCAGCCGCGCTGTGCCGGGGATGCTGCTTCGCTCGGCTCCTGGCAGGGCTGAGGGCAGCCGGCTGGCTCAGGGAGAGGGATGGCATGTTGGGGCTGCACCCTAAAAGTACAGCCGCCTCCCGTCCACGCTAGGGCACCGCGGGCAGCCAACCCCCAGGGACAGTCCCCACCCTGCTTCCCTTCTCTCTGCCCCGTCAGAGCTGAATGGATGAATTTGGGCTAGAACCCAGGGGTCTGGAAATGTCTTCCCCAGCCTTGCCTAAAGCACCAGGCTAAACCCCGTCTCTGCCGCCAGGTAAATTTGGATCTTAGAGGACTCTAAGCCTGGGTGTACGGGATGCCAGTAAGGGGATGGCGCAGGTATCTGCACAGCGGGGGGAGAGTTGTGCCTCCCCTTTTAGCCCCGACACCCGCTTGGTGCGGGAAGGGGACCACTGTCCCCCGAACCGGCTGTGGCACAGATGGCACCGGTAGCTGGCTGGATGCTGGACACTGGGTGCAGCCAGCAGCACCGGGAAGCTCTTCCAGAGAGGAAACAGGGCTGGCAGGGCTTTGGGGGCTGCCCACTCTCCCCCCCCAGCTCACACACTTTCCTCCCCCCTCAGAGCGTTTCTGCTTCCCCTCCCGAGAGCCCACAGGACGAGGAGCGGACGGGAGGCACGGAGCTGAAGCGGAAGCGGGAGGAGAAGGACCTGCCTGGGCATTACGTGAGTGCACCAGGAGCGTGGCTGCGGGAGACGGGACGGGGCCCTGGAGGTGGCTGCGGAGCTTCTGCCCCGGGTGCGGAGGGCTGGGATCCTGCGAAAAGAAACGGAAGAAAATTAAGAGCTCGGGGGAGGCCCCTCAGGCAGAGGATTGAGTCGCTGCCTGCGGGGCATGGTGTTGGTCCATGAGAAGCGATGTGCAGGGGAAAATGGGATCTCTCTGCTGGCCGGGGTCCTGTGGGGCAGAGCCCAGAGCGTGATCCAGCTTCTCCCACCCCTGACTCAGCCTTTCTGGGTTTCTCCCCCCTTGCAGGATAGCGATGGGGACAAGAGCAACTACAACCTGGTGGTGGATGAGGTAAGCCGACACCCTTCAGGGCGTGCTGACGCCTTGCAGGGTGTCCAGCTTGAGCTGTAGTCATCAAGTTTAGGACTCTGGTTCCTGAGGTTCGTTAGGCTCCAGGTCGTTGCCGCTGGGCAGGAGCAGGACACGTGCCAGCCTTGCTCTGATGTGTTTATGCCAGCCGCGGCTGATGCCGATTCACAGTGCTGCGGGTTGAAGGTTGTGCCAGCCAGGGCTCGGCTTTGCCAACCGTAGACTTGGCTCCGCTTCACGATCCTGTTTCAGCCCCTCTCCTGTAGCATCCCATATGGGGAGGCTGATAAGCCAGGATGAGAGCCCCGGGGAGCTGGGCTTAGAATCGTAGAATCCATGTGTTGGGTTGGAAGGGACCTCTAAAGGCCATCTAGTCCAAGCCCCCTGCAGTGAGCAGGGACATCTTCAGCTAGATCAGGTTGCTCAGAGCCTCATCCAGCCTGGCCTTGGATGTCTCCAGGGATGGGGCCTCCACCCCCTCTCTGGGCAACCCGGGCCAGCATCTCACCACCCTCAGTGGAAAGAGCTTCTTCCTAATGTCTGATCTAAACCTGCCCTGCTCTAGTTTAAACCATTGCCCCTCATCCTATCGCTACATGCCCTTGCAAACAGCCCCTCCCCAGCTTTCCTGTAGGCCCCCTTCAGGGACTGGAAGGGGCTGGAAGGTCTCCCCGGAGCCTTCTCTTCTCCAGGCTGAACCCCCCCCAACTCTCTCAGCCTGTCCTCACAGCAGAGGGGCTCCAGCCCTCCCAGCATCTTCGTGGCCTCCTCTGGCCCCGCTCCAACAGCTCCATGTCCTTCTTGTGCCGAGGGCTCCAGGGCTGGACGCAGCGCTCCAGGTGGGGTCCCCCCAGAGCGGAGCAGAGGGGCAGAATCCCCTCTCTCGAGCTGCTGGCCACGCTTCTTTTGATGCAGCCCAGGATGCTTCATGATCCCGTTTTTCAGCCCTGCTCCTGTAGCATCCCATATTGGGAGGCTGATAATCCGGGATGAGAGCCCCGGGGAGCTGGGCTTGCTGCTGGCAGCTCAGGCGCACGGAGGTGGCAGGAGCGGGCAGGGATGCCGTGCTGCAGGAGCGCCCGCAGCACAACCCCCGGCCCTGCCAGCCCCATCTGGGCGGCCACGAACAGTGCCTGGCCTCAGAGCAGCCTTGGTTTTAACACCCCGAGCCCGTGTCCCTGTCTCAGTGCAGGGGGAACACTGAATTTCAGCCTCTTGCTGCCAAACTGCCAGGCGCTTCTGGTACAACCTTCCCTGACCACCAAGGGAGATACTTTATCCCAGCCCCAGCTATTCTTGGCAGAGATGATGTTTTGGGGGACATCCCTTTTCCTCCCCTCCAAGACCAGGGGGAGGGACAATGCACATGATTCAATTTTTTTTTTAATATTTCTTTTTTTCCTCCTGATAATTCCCAAGAAAATACAAGCCCTGAAAGGAACATCAGCGGGGTTTTCCGCAGAAAACGACACATAAAAACTGCTCGTCGGTGTAATTATGGTGATAAAAATCACAGCCCTAATTGAACAGTTATCGGAGTGCAAAAGCTGAAGGGGTGGCCTTGCCTCTGAGGTGGTGACAAGGGGCTGCCAGGGCGCCCTTTCTCACTTCCTTGGGTGTGTTGGTCGCCATCCCTCCTTGTGAAGGCATCCGTGGTCACCAGCGTCCTCTGGATCTGCTGTCTAATTTTGTTCAAAGGTCAAAATCAAGGAGGCTTCTCATCCAGGGGATGGTGGAGGAGAGTTGCTGCCTCTCAGCGAACGCTCCTCATTAATGATGCTCAGAGAGATGCGGGACAGCGGGCGGCTGGATGAGCCACTCGCCCGTCGGGGAATGGACGGGGGCTTGATGGTCCCCGCTGGGCTCTGGTCCGGGGGTGGCTCTGCAGCCCCGTGTTGTGCCTGCCCTCCTGTGCAGGGGGACCGGGAATCCCACTCCCCAGAGACCTGCTCTTCCCCCAGGACCCCCCCTCGGAGCCCAGCAGCCCCGGCCATGCGCCCAGCAGCCGACTCCCGCCAGCCGGCCGGGAGATGCCCGAGAGCCCTGCCTCCATCGCCTCCAGCCGGAGCACGACGCCCCTCAAGCCGAAGGACCAGAGTCTGGTAGGGAGCAGCTTGGGCAACCAGGGCCGTGCGTGGGCAGCGGGGCGGGGACGTGTCCCTGAATTTCTCTGTGGCCCGTCGGCCGCAGCCCGACGTGGGGCGAGGAGATGCCGGTGCCGAGTGCCTTGTATCCCCCACTGGCCTCCCCAGCACGTGCCCTCGGAGGGGGGATAACCATGGGCTGGGCAGAAGCCTGGCTCTGCAGCTATTTTCCATCCAGTTGCCTGCAGGATTCCCCAGAGCTGCTCTCAGCAATCGATTCTTCTTTTCTTTTTCTTTTTTTTTTTTTTTTTTTG
>VWZL01005097.1:0-16961 GCA_013396915.1 Stercorarius parasiticus
ATGGTCTCAAACTGATGTGAGAGCTAATCAGAAAACAATCTGTGTACCAATGAGGGCAGTTTCCTGGCTGTAAAGATATTTGCATAGAGCTATGACCTATGCCCTCTCCTGTGCACACCCTGCTTGTTGTGATTTTAAAAAAAAAAAAGCTGTCAAGATAAAGTCACATTTTTGACGTGCTCGCTAAATTTGGAGAGCATTTAGTCCTTCAGTTTGTTGGTCTTGTATATACGTAAGACTTTTTCAGGTGAGGAGAATTCAGCGTTTGCCTTGTGAAGTGAACTATTAACAGCACTTGATCAAATTCTTTGGTAATGCTAACCAATGCATCAGTATTCTGAACATCCTAAACAATAAAGTTACAAAATCCAGACTAAGAGGGGCAGACTGTATTTGGAGTTTTTGCTGCAATCAAAGGCAAAATTAATAAGAAGTTCTACACAGTTTCCCTTAAAAAGAGATAGAAAAGACGAAATTTGATATTCAGTTGCATGACAGACAAAATGAGAGAGGCTGCTGACAACTGTAATTAATCCAGCATCATTCCAATTATCAAGTTACAGAAACTGAAATTTAATACATTTTAATCTTTGAATTGTTAAGGCTGCACTTAAAATGTATTTTTTACTGAATCCGTGACTTTTGCTGTTACATACAACTCGCTTTCCCTTTTTGATCCAAACCCTAGTTTCAACTAAACAGAGCAAATATTAGACATACCCGTCTAAGTTTTCCTCATGTTTTGTTGATACGATTGCAAGCTGTTGGCTTTGTAATTACCGTGTCGTGCTGAGACATCGTCTAACTTTGCCAGAAAATACTCCCATCTCTGCTTAATACTCAAGTTGTCAATTAAATAATTTCAAGCTATTAATCAAATTTGTCAACAAAATAATTTCTGGTGAACAGAGGCTGTTTTCTTCCATCCCATTGTTCAAGATTAAGAATCCATAGTTCGATAAACCAAGGACAACATACATGTAGTAATTGTTCCCAAGAACTTTGTTCTTATAGGGCTGTGGGAGTATGTAAATGGAATTCTCATTAAGGAAAAGAATGGTATTCCTCAAACAGCCCGCTTGGACATAACTGAGAAAGAAAGAGGAACAATTTTGGGAGATTTCTGTAAAGTTTTTTTTGGAGTCTTGCTTTTGTCAGTGTCACTGAAGCTGCTCAGAGAGTTGCCTGAAGTTTAACACCCGCATGAATACCAAAGCTCCATAAAATAGCTAGATGATGAAACAAGGAATTTCAAAAATGTAAAATTAAAACTTTCTCTTGACCTTTTTCTGTTCAACTGCTCTGTGGAGCAAGTACGATAAGAAGCCTGTAGAGTCAAAACTCCTGGTATTAAACAGCGTGCCTACTCTGCTGTTCATTAGCACTGCAGTACAATCACTTTCGATGAGAAGATCTCAAATAGTAATTGATTTATTTTTGACCATGTCCCACCAGGTTTGAATTGTCAGACTGAATTAATAAATTGGGTGACCTTCAAGGGTACTAAATTTTAAAGGACCTTTTAATATTAGGGCCTTCATCTGCATGGAGGCATATACCAAAATAATGCAGATGGGGACAAATCAATAGATTTCTTGAGACATCTCCCGTCCCATAAATGATATAAGCAAATATTTAGCTTAGGACTCCTGGAAATACTTGTGCTAAATGTAAGAATTTTTATTACCTGTGTTAGTTCGTTTTGAGGCCTAGCGGGAAAAAAACCAGGTTAAATGCTGGAATGTACAGGAGCAGGTGCAAAAGCAAGGGCCTGCGTTGCCTCTCTCGTGTAAAGATCTAAGAACTTTCTGCGCATCATTCTCTGACTGAAGGACTGAGCTGTGTACTTGAGTGCGTGCTAGAAATTTCCCGATTAAATACGAAGCCAACCCAAGCACAGTAGAAAGTGAGAGCTCTTCCGAATAACCGCGTGGGGAATGAGCACGCAGGGAGCTGGGACTCCCAGTAACAGTGAGACCATGAGCTTCCAGTGAATTTGCTGCACGTGACTGACAGGACACTGACAGGAAGGCAACGTCCAGCTATTTCCAGCTCTTTTCTTTCTGTTTCAGTTGCTCGGGCTTTGCGCTGTCTTGAAAATCCCCGCTTACCATTATTTATCTGTACTGCTGCATGGCCAACGACCCACGGCTGAGACCAGGTTGCACTAGTGCAAATGCACACTGATGGATTCCCTTCCTAGAGCTTTTGCCACCTCAGCAGGAAAAAAGGAGAGAGGGAACGGAATTGCCTGTAGTAGTGCAGGTAGTTTTTGTGCCCTGCTCGTTAGTATGTCCCCCGTCCTTTTCACTTGCCTGGAAATAGCTGATGAAGAAGTGCCGCTGGCTTCTCGTATAAAGCTATTGATGCGCATTTCAGTGTTGCCTCTGGGTCAGGAGGAGGTTGTATTATACAGCTGAAGTAGTTCCCTGCCCTTGTGGCTGCACGGTGACTTTCCTTCTTCTCCCTGTTTTCTTTTCTTTTTCTCAATCACACAGGTTGTCATGCATTGCTACACTTCTCTCTCCCTACTCTTTCATTAAACACTATCTTTTCATTTTCCAGTGGCATCTGAAATCAGAATAGAGAGCTGCTGGGAACAGCCCATTTATGGAAAGGAAATCCAGAGCAGCCATGAACTGAGGCGTACAGGAATAAGGACGTAGCCAGATGCAGGAATGGAAACTAATTTTAGTTATTCCATTGCAAGCTCATCACACTGTCAGTGTCACACTCTTCTTTATCTCCCATATCACACCCAACAGTTACCTCATGCCACAGCTATCTCCTGACGGAGACCGTTGTGGGACATTTTCATAATAATTTCATCCCTGTATTTTGGAAAACTTCAAATCACGCGTTGTGGTGGTTGCTAGTGTGCGTTAGCTTGCATCACTCTCCTGCTTCCCTGAAATGACATACACGTCTGTAGTGTCCTGATTAGACAGGAGCCTTCAATTGAAATCCCTGCATTTACTCGGCTTTTGAAAAGGATTTCAGGTTTGCCCAGGATGAATTTTAAAAACCTCGCAACACTCTTGTTGATTCAGTCTGAATGTTGAGATTTGATCCACGTGCTGTGATAGATGTGTCTTATAACTCCTGACACTGTGCAGTGGAAAAATATGTGGGTTTTTTTCAGACTGATCTCCATGTTTTTGAGCTCTGCTTAACCTCACCAAAGGCACTCCTGTTCTTCCATTAAAACACACCCTTCTTTATTCGTGCTGTATTACTGCTGAGCAAAAGCAGTTGTGTGGCTGAGAGTGACAGCTCTCATACAGAAAAGACTTCCAGGCTTGACATTATTTTTTTCTCTAAGGTTTTAGCACAGAAACAAAGGTTTCCGTGTGCTATAATGCAAATACTTTGCAGGAGCAGGATGGGATAGGATATTTTCTTGTGGTGAAGCAGGACATTGCATTTTGAGTTCTGGAAATTGAGGCATGATTGCTGGCTCTGCTATCTGTCCTCTGCTACCTTGGGCAAGTCGTTTGATAAATTTTCGTCTATGAAATAGGGCCGCTTCCCTTTGCTACCCTGTGTGTCTCTTTACATACAGTCTACGTCCTTGGGGGACAGGATTTGTTTCTTATCTATTGCAGATGCAAGCGTCTAAATGTGCCGCTGACAAATAAGCATAAAACTTAAATGAAAATTGTAAAGCTCTTTGAAATCATAGGATACGGGCAGCGTTTTATGCTTGTTAGGTTTCCTGTCTCACCTGCCCTAGATATGGGGTTCTGGAATTGCAGTTTGAAGATCCGTAAGAAACGTCCCAAAAGCTCGTAGTAGAGAGTCCTTCCCTTGTGAAATCTGAAATGAAATGCTCTTACCTCCCCATTCCAGCCACAGTTTTACCTAGGATATTTATATTCATATATAAGCAGGGCAGGCAAAATTTTAATATCTTCTCCCCCTCCAGTAGATTATTTAATTTAATATTTTTTCACCAAATATCTCTCTTCAAATATTTAAAAAAAAAAAAAGAGGAACTCTTAAGGAACATTTGCTTTTCAGTAATACTTCTCTATTTAAACCAAGGACAATTCTATTTTCCTCTACTAACACCTGAATCTCTTTGGTTTTGCTTGGTGGTGGTTTCTGAAAGACTCTTTCAATAGAATCAATTAAAAACCATCAGAGAAAAAGGAAAAAAAAATAGAAAGAAAGAAACTTTTTTTTTCATGTTTTTTAAAAAAAAACTAATATGTAATAACAATCTAATTTTAAAATCTTAATTAAATTTGTTCAGGTATAGACTACTGAACCAAACTCCACCTGAGTTTACACGTGGCGAAACTGCATGTGACATTAGAACTAACTGGCAAACTTTCTTTTTATTCACGGAGGAACTATTGATGTTCAGAAAGCCCAGGACACGTAAGCAAACATTAATCACTTTCTCCTGGGAAAGGTTCCACATCCCAGTCTGCTCTTAGTGTGTTCATGAGAGCAGATGTTCCTCTGTTTCAAAAATCAGACTAAGGAAGGCTGAGGATGCTTAAAAAACACTTCACATTCTTTTTCCCCACTTCCTCTTACCCAGAGGAGCATCACACCCTTGCGATGTTCTATATCGTCAACCTTGACACTTCATAAAGCCTCACTTCACTTTCTAGCCTTTCAGCACAGAGTTTGCTTCACACATTCCTACTCAAACCCTTGCTCTTCTGCTGCCTCTTGACAGAAGAAGCCGTGGAGGCATCGGCTTGGAGGAAGTTGTGGGGTGCCTGAGATTAGAGTCTATTTTGGAGCCCCGCAATCTTCAGGACTGACCCTTTCGACAAGTGAGCTGTTCCCAGGAGCTGCTGCATAGCCTTGGCTACCTCTGGGTCAACACCAGTCACGTTCATGCCCGAGCTGCTTAGCACTGTGAGTACGAAAGGCCTCTCTTTGCTCTCGGGGCTGATTTTCCCCTCCAGTTCTTACCACGGCATAAGAATGGAGTGTGGCCAGCCCATAGCGCCACCTCCGTCAGAAGCCAGCTCTGACAGGAATGGTGAAACATTAATTAAACAGTGCTGTGTACGCGCTGAATGTTGTTCCCTGACGCTGCCAGGTTCAGTGCAGAGGTTTAGGTTTTTCATTAGCTACGTTTTCCCATGTATAACTGCAAATTCACTGGGGAAATGAATACAAACTTCCCAGGAGTGAGGGCCGAGAGACCTTTCTATAACTCTGCCTGCCTGATGCACCATTAGTGGAATGGGGTCATTGTTTATGCTACAGATTTAATAATAATTAAACAGTGATGCTTGCTCATGTTTCCTCTCCAACTACCTCAGTTGATCTATTTAGCATAGATTTTTTTTTTTTGGAGGACAATTTTCTTTCTTGGCTACTTGTTGTGCATGTAAATTGCCTTGCATGTGAAAAAAAAAGGCCAAACCTCTTCATTTCAGTAACATGAAATAAAGACCTTCTGTTAAACATTTTAATTCCCCCAAAAAAATAAAAAATGCATATAAATTCCTCAGCCTGCAACCTACGGAAACAGGAAGCTGCTTTTATATCAGAGGTACTCTATGGGTATTCCTCAACTGGCAAATTCCCATCAGAGTCTAAATTGAATAAGCTAGGAAACTCAGCGCATATATTTTTTCATGTAACACAGCAGGCTGTGTTGCCCTTCAATGTGCTATTGTTCAAGGAGTTACCAAAATGAGAGCGGAAATGCAAGGACAGTTGGAATGTCTGAGCAGTAATTGTGTTACTAATGAGCCACTGAATCAAGATGACATATTTGTGGGTTAGGAAACTTACGTCAGATCGCTGTGTGCACACTACTTTTTACTTTATGTATTTATACCTGCAGGGTGTGAAATTAAGAGATTCATAGCCATAGAAAATATGTCTGGACTTAGCAGGGCTTAGAGAGGTCACTAGCCCAGCCTCTGCTCAAGGCAGCGCCAGCGCTGCTCGTGTCACTGCTGGAGCGCTTAAAGTAACGCTGTTCAATTTTGTCACCCAGGGAACCAGAGCTACACAGCAGACTAAGCTTTAATTCATAGAAAAGTGGAGTGAATCTAGAAAAACTTCTCTGGCTCTAGAATTGTTCATCTGGATTATCAGGGTAGCAGAAGAATTTCACTCAATGTCTGATTAAAGCCAGGTGCAGTCCTCAAAATAGCCAGCGCGTTCATAGCGAGAGAGGAGATTCAGCTAAAAACCTCGGAGCCGTACAAATGCTAAAGAAATCCTGTTAAATTCAAAACCTTCAGCTCTAAATCTCAGAGAAAACCCCAGACCCTCAGAAAGGAGCTGCGTAATACCGTAGATCCTGGTGCTTACAAGCTCTGTGAGGCATATCTGTGTGCTGTTGCCTGTGCAGTCAAGCCATTATTCATGTTGTCTGAGAAGGAAAACCAGATATGCGCAAGGACTGAGGACAGGGCCATGTGCTGTGAAGTGCTGAGAAGGTTCAGCACCTGCTGCCTTCCAGCAAGAGGTAGCTCTTAAATGTGTTTTTCTCTTTCATCTAAAAATAATCTGCATTTTAACAAATCGGTGCATTTCTGAAATTAATGTTTAAGCACAAAAAAAAAAAGGAAACCACTTCTGTAGGTGCTATCACTCTCATGACAAATCTACTACCTGCACAGCTGGCTGCCAGGCCATCCTGAGGGTTTGCCTTTACAGTAGCCAGTATTGTGCTGCATGAAAGAGTTAAGGCTAAGTCTATTCTCATGGGGTTTAATGTTAATCTCACTTCCTATGGCTTAGTTCAGCATAGTCAGGTGATGAATCACCACCAAAAAGAAGATTGTGCTTTTCTTTGACAGTTAATTAGCAGAAGTGACCTGAACTCAGCTCCAGAATTTCCCTAAGTTTCTGCGTTTAGCTCTGGAAAACCGCAATATTCAGAGATGAGCCATTGACAAGGCTGTGGATGATTTACAGATAAACTTGCACGGATCTCCACAATGAGATCTAAATGAATCTTCCTAAACTCAAATATCTACTTCTAACGTAGTGTAGCAATAACAGGGACCTTGATAATGTATTTAGCTTTTATTGTCAAGTTTCCCATGTTCAGAAGAAGAAAAGTTGAATAAAATGAGGTTAAAAGGCCATGCTGAAGTCTGGCTCCATGGCATCAATACTGCACGTTATTTTCACAAAGATACTGGTATTTATGAAAAAAAGTAGGGGATGAATTTAAAACAGGCATGGCTTGAGTATCGTCCTAATTAAGGCAGCTGGAGTTGTGGCCATTTGTGCCAGTGATAGATTTGGGCTATTGAAGAAGGAGGAAAGTTGCGGAGATGAGGTAAGAGACCAGTGGATGTGGTTACCCATAATAAAAAAGCAAAGTCCAGAAAACTCAGCAAGTCAGGGGTGGTTTAGCCTTTGGGTAAAGTCCTTGGTCTTTGGCTGAATTTCTTAGCCTTTGGGTAAAGTTCTTAGTCTTTGGCTGAATTTCTTAGCCTTTGGGTGAAGTTCTTAGTGCTTGCAAGGAGAAAATGCAGCAGTCATGAGAAGAAATGCCTCTTTATCTTGAGCACTGAGCCACTCGGGCACAGGAGCCGAGCTCTGGCCCTGTTGCCAAAACAAGTGCGCTTTGAAAAAGTCTGTGACGAAGAAGGAGATTTGAGTGGACAATGCTATATAAGAACTGAACCAATTTTTGCATGCACAATGCTCACATTTTGTTGAAATTTGAACCCTAAAGCAAAAAGGGCCGCTAAATAATTTTAGCACATCTTTTTGGCAATATCATTTCCATATTCGCCACACTGCGCCTCTGAGCTCTTTGAATTGATGCAACGGTGAAGTCAGAGCAGTCTGTTGGCTTTTGTGGGTTTTCAGTAACTTTTAGACAGCCTCTTGGCAGTGCTGTGACTACAGCAAGAATAACTGTAACCTGACAAATCACATATATAACATAAAGAAGGACGGAAAGATTTTCTGAACCATTTACAAATATTCCAGTGCTCTCTCTGTTTCTGAGCGTTTATATGGTATGCAGCACTGAGTGCTAGCATTCAGCTAGTGTTAATGTTGAGATCAGGAAAGAGTGGTTTGTAGTGAAGATAAGCACTGGGAGGATAAAAAAAAAGGAAAAAAAAAAAAGAAGTCCTTTATCACAAACTGTGTGGTGCCAATGCAGGTGTATGGTGCCGGCATAAATAAAAATCGAGGCCCAGCTTTACAAGCCCCTCTCTCAGGCTCACATTTGATCTCTCTTCAAAGCGCTCTTTCCAGCAGAGCCCTTACAAAGCACAGCTTTATAGTTGCGATGGGAGACATTCTCCTCGCTCATCATTTGCTCCTCTGCATTCAGGGCCTCGTGGCTCCAGTAGTGTGGTAGTACCTAGAGCTCCTCTCCTGTGCTTTGGGCTCTATGGGCACAGAAGAATGGACCTTTTCCCAAAGAAGTTCCTTTGTAAGAGTAATGTAAAGACTTAGCTCTAAAATAGTTTTGAAAAAGGCAGAGTTGTTACCTTAAGGGGGCTATTCTTTGCCCTTGGTGTGAAATTGATGGGTTTGGATAGAGGCTCTGTAGAATTTACATGTTAGCTTGAAATCTGTGCGGATGAAAGTTGTTCACGCACGGCAAAGGAAGTCGGCTACCAGGAGGCAGAAAGAAAGGGCAGTTCCTCTCTGAGGAGAAACTTGTCCTATCTCCAAGTGTCCTAGCGCAGAATGTTTACAAAACGCTCATTAAGGGAAAGGGGCGAGATAGCAACAAATCTGGTGAACAGCTTACACTACATGAGATAAGAGAGGCAAGGCGACCATAGAAGAGAGCAAGCCATATCCAATTACCGAGACCTGGTTTTGGGGAGGGGGAAGGGGGAGACAGACAGGACGGATCACAAGTTTCAAGACAAGAGCTTCCAAACTTGTCATCTCTCTGTGACACAAGCCGCGTACAACCCAGGGGATAAAACCGCCACTTAGCCCACACGAGAGCTAGAGCTTGTTGAGTGCGGTTGGAGGCTAGAGCGAAGTCATGGATTCTGTAGTCGTCCAGCTGTGGGCTGTCCTCTGTCTCTTAGTTCACCTTGCCACTTGCAGTCCCATCCTGAGCTTGGAGCACTCTTCCTTGGAGGAAGATGTGCCTCTTTTCGATGAGATTCTCTCCGAGCAGGATGGTGTTGATTTCAACACACTGCTTCAGAATATGAAAAATGAGTTTTTGAAGACGTTGAACCTCTCTGACATTCCCCTGCATGAAGCGGCCAAGGTGGATCCACCAGAGTACATGCTAGAGCTGTACAACAGGTTTGCCACTGATAGGACATCTATGCCATCTGCAAATATTATTAGGAGCTTCAAAAATGAAGGTAAGATATGCGCATCTGTAGGAGAAGTAAATAGAGATGGGCGTCTTTATAGTCAGCGTGAAATGTATTTACCCGGCATGGAGCATGAACCACACTAGGGGGAAAAAGGGCCTTTCAGTGAGGATGGCGCTGGAAATAAGCGGCTAACGCTGCTTGTACCAGGGTTACCCACATCCCACTTCTTGTGAGGAGATCCCTTGTCCTTTGCTTTTGAGACTGTAAGGTTTTGGGGGGAAGAAAATGTTTCTTTAATGTTTGGACAGCACCAAGTATAACTTGGGTGCATCATTTTCATTATCGCATAATGACAGACATCGTTTGCAATTACCTGATTGATTTTTCAAATGGATACCTTAAGTAATATTTGAAATTAATGCAAGAATTTTTTTTGCACACTGTTCAAAGGTGCAATATTTTCCTATTAGGAGTTTAACCAAATACGGCTTTCTGTTAATATCCTCTCACTATTGATCCTCATGGGATTAGTAACGTTTTCTTCCTTTGGCACCTGAGCATAAGTCCAGCAAATACATAGCAAAGCAGAATTTTGGATAACCTTTTGTTTCTACTTTGGAGGACTAGAATATTTCCTATTTAAAAAAAAACAAACCTGAAGAAGCCTAATTGTGACCGTAGGTAGTTTCCCTATATGTTTCCGCTTCAGCATTTCCTCTCAGATCAACAAGGAGAAGATGTTTCAGTGCTAACATTCAATAGTTTCTCAATACCTATTTGTGCCAATACAGGTTTTATGTTAAAAATGTTTTTCAACTAATCATTTCCAAACACCGATTCCTCCACTTGGCAAATACAAGTGCTTTGATTCATTTTAACTATTCAGGGGTACATGCAACTGTTCAAGCTGCCATGGGGCTTCCCTCATCTTTTGTTAGTCTAATTAAGGAAGTATAGAAGTTATTATTGCTTTTTTCTAACATTTGCAATTTCAAAGGGACGAACTATAAGAGGCTACATGCAAGTCATTTCAGTCTTGCAACACAGTGAGATGCAAGGAGAGAATCCGAAAGCTCTGTTTTGCTCTGTCCTCCTGCCAGGCCTGGGCACTCTTTACCAGAGTTTGAAGAGGCACTACATTGGGGTTTAAATCTTCTTTATGTATTCTTTTCTCCAGTGTGGAGAAATTTATTGAAGGATTGATAGCAAACTAGTTGCACCCACTGGTGAACAGTCACTCATCTGAACAGCCATGCCTATCAGTGCTCATCGGCGTAAGTGAAGAAATATGCAGGAATGCATGTTGTTCTTTTCTCATCTTGCACTATTCTGAAAAAATAAATGGGATAAAAGTTGCCAAGTACAATGTGCTAACGAATAAAATACAGTGTGGTTTAGTGACGTAAATCTGAAGTCATTCCACTGGCAAAACCGAAATTCTTTCAGGTTTGCAGCATTGCAAATGGTACAGACTGATCTTTTGTCAGTAATACATGTAGTGGTTGCCAGTTCTGTGCCCCTCTGTAGCCAGGGCATTCGATGCCTCTTTCCTCACTGCTGAAGTTCTGCACCAGTTGGGGTAAACTTGGCTTAACTTTCTGTCATTTCAGTATTTCTCTCACCTCTTCCAGTCCAAACCAGCAAGATGCAAAGTGAGACTGCTGATGTTAAGACAGCTTCATAAACACATGCAGTTAGAGAGACCATACAATTAATGTTTGTTATGTGTCTTGGAAGTCTGTATAACTAAGAACCATCCATTTCATGCTAAAGAGCTCTTTTGATAGAGAAATAATTACTTGCAATGACCAGGACAGGGGAAACAGATCATAGAATTCGTAGAATTTTCTAGGTTGGAAGGGACCTCTAAGATCATTGAGTCCAACCATCAACCTGACACTGCCAAAACCACCACTAAACCATGTCCCATATGACAGTCCTTGCTCCCTGAGAAGTGACACCACAAACCCTACGGCAAAATTTTGGCAGTATCGATATCTAGCCCTAAATCGGGACATTATCAAGATATATGCAAGAACAACATCCTCCCTCTTCCAAGAATTATACCATGTAACTTTCTTGTTCACCTGCCTACTGAAACTTGGCAGTAATGGTAGGTTCATTATTAAATCCTTTATTAAATTTGTTATAAGAACATTATAGAAATCTAACATGCTGCATGGCTGGAATTATCTCTCTGTTGTAACCCATGGACTGTAAGATCTCCATTATAAATGGGACTGTAATCAGTTCTTAAAACTTGAATAAAGGTCTTAAAAGAAATTCTTCTCTTCCTGTGGACTCTAGATCTCCCCTGCTGACGCAGCTAGGGATGTACTGGTAACCTGTGGACTTTCTAGCTAAAGCGTGAAGTCACATCCTGACTTGGAAATGAGTACTTCTCCTGCCCTGCTAGTGCTCACCCACCTTCTTACCTGTGGTGTGGCCTTCCCCTGCCTCCTGGTGAATTACTTGTGATCTTCCTTATGGTCACGTGGTGTTTCTCCATCCTGTCATTATATGTAATCACTGCAGACTTGCTTTAGCATATCAAGGTCTAGGAAATCCCAAAGATTACTTCCAGCATGGAGATTATAGCTAAGCTTGAATAGCATTGTCTTTCAGCTCACAGCCTGCTCCTACCCTGGCATTGTGCAGAGCAAAAAGCTGCCACCTTTATCAATTGACAGGTAGGGAAATGCAAGCAGAATCACCCTTCTTTTTTTATTATTTATGAACAGATGAAAGTGCAAAATGGAAAAACAAAAGGGCAGGTGCCTCAAAACTGAAATTAAGTAGAACAAGTCATGTGCTTAAGTTAACTTGCACTGATGGAGCATGGCCAATACTTGCAACTTTATCAGTGTCATTTTTCTACAAACACATCAGAATTGGAGAAGTCAGAGATGAAGATAGTAATAGGTCGCAAGTAGTTTGCCTTTGCAGAAATGTTAGCCGTAGTCCCTGTGTCCTAATCTGTCTTCTGAGTTCCAAGTAGACGGCACAGTAATTCAGCAACAAATACACAATCATTAGCTAAGATTCCTGCATTGTGTGAAGAAATGCATATTGCCTGTGTATAAACAAACATCGCAGATAGGACAGCCAGCCTGACTGACAAGCAGATATTATGTACTTATATGTTTTATTAACTAAAGCTGCCAAAAGTGCCTGGCTGAGTACAGCTGTTTTACTGCTCACTTGAAGCCCATTGAGTCTGTGTCAGGATTTCTGTTGACTGACGGTTCACGCTAGATGTTCACTGCCTGCTCTTCCTAACCAGGAGCCTTCTGAAGCAACTTTTCCTCCCTTAGCGCTTGGCCCTTTCAGTTTCTGAGGGGTGTTGCAGCAGAAGCGGATACTTGCTAGCACAGAAATGCTCAGCAGATGCAGATACGGCCTGCTGGTCTTGCATACGCAGCTTCCAAGTCATCTGTCCCGTGTTCACTCTGGTGCCATATCCTTCTTTCCCTTCCTCTCCTGCACTGATGAATGTTTTCCCTCATTTCTTAAATAGTTGCTGTGCAGCAACCTAGAGCTGATTTCATTTCAGTATTAGGCAACACATTTTTAATATGTCATCCTTCCAGGTGACAAGGAAGTCCCTGGAAGGCATGGGGATAGAAGCAGAATCTATGAAACCAGGTTTATGGTCTTTATCGTGTCTGTGATCTTGCTGTCCTTAGACATCTAAAATAAAGTCAGCGTTTTTTACAAGTACAATTTTGAGAAAATGATGAAAAAAACATTCTACCGGAACTGTTCAACTGAAACCAAGCAATGCAAAGCATGTCAGATGAACTTTGATGCATGTGTCGCTGGATGTATTGACCCTTCTAAAATATTTGATCTTTGTCATTTCCAGACTTGGCTTCCCACCCTATTGGTGTTACAGGAATTCGGAAATACCCTCTTCTATTCAATGTATCCATCCCTCACCATGAAGAAATCACCATGGCAGAGCTGAGGCTCTACACTTTGGTGGAGCAGGACCAAATGCTCTACGATGGGCTTGACCGGAAGGTCACCATTTTTGAAGTGCTGCAAAATGACCATATGGGAGTAGGAGAAGAGAGAAAGACAGTGGCACTGGCATCCAGGCACATCTATGGCACGAGCAGTGAGTGGGAGAGCTTTGAGGTCACTGAAGCCATCAGGCGTTGGCGAAGGGCAGGGCTGACCACACACCGGCTGGAAGTTCATATAGAGAGCAGGGAAGGGGAGGAGCAGAACAGAGAGGGGAAACTCGATATCGACATCAACTCTGAGGCTAAGCACGTGCCCCTGTTGATTGTGTTCTCTGATGACCAAAGCAATGACAAAAAAGAGGAGAAGCAAGAGCTGAACGAAATGATAGACCATGAGCAGCTCCTGGACTTGGAGAACCTGGAGGTTGGCAATTTCCATGGCCAGCCTGGTGAGGAGGCGCTGCTCCAGATGCGTTCCAACATAATTTATGACTCTACTGCCCGAATCCGGAGGAACGCAAAAGGCAACTACTGCAAAAAGACTCCACTCTACATAGATTTCAAGGAGATTGGCTGGGATTCCTGGATCATCGCCCCAGCGGGATACGAAGCTTACGAGTGCCATGGAGTGTGCGCCTACCCTTTAACAGAGCATGTCACACCAACGAAACATGCCATTGTCCAGACTTTGGTTCACCTGAAGAATCCCCAGAAAGCCTCCAAGGCTTGCTGTGTGCCCACCAAACTCGATCCCATCTCTATTCTCTACTTAGATGCAGGGGTGGTCACCTACAAGTTCAAATACGAAGGCATGGTGGTATCAGAGTGTGGCTGCAGATAGTAGCAGGGAATGCATGCACAGGGGAGTGCACAGGGGAAGTATTTAATGATTCAATCTGTAAATTTGTACATTTCAGATTTCCTATTTAATAAGGTTATTTAATGAGGCATGTACAGATAATTGTATGTTTCCTGTTATGGGGAATGGGCAAGTCATACGACTGTAGGGAATGTATATTTTGTTCCATTGCTTGCTTCTTGCTGTTCTTCGCTGTCCAAATTATGACCGAGTCTCTCTTCCGATCGGGGCATAGAGCAGATCACTGGATTATTTGGGAGGGCTCTTCATGCCAAGGGGTCACATTCAAATTCACAGAAATAAAGGCATATTTTTGTACATTATAAATGTTGATTGGCATCTATAGGGATTTCCAGACCTACTAAAGATAGATGAACTATGGGCAATATGCTTAGTTTTGTGTAAAATCTTTATAAAGATCCTTTACATGCTCAGATTAATTTTTTTAAACTTATCTCTGTAGATCTTAAGTCCTGATAATTCTAAAGCTCCTAAATCACTAAGACACAACGAGGTGTTAGACTTTTTTCCCTTTTTCTTAGCCCTTTCTTTAATCTTTCCCTGTCTCAGTTAAAGGTAACTGGCAGGGATGGTTTGGCACCCGGAGCGGAAGGGAACCATTCTCTTTCCCGTCTTTCTTAGTAAAGCGAAGGGCCCAGGAGCAATGCCAGGCTTGTGCAGTGCTCTGACGTGCAATGGCAAGAAATTCCCCCTGTGCGTGTTTATTACAAAAGCACCCCGTGTAAAGCGGCGCTGGCTTGTTGCATTGGCCGTATGTTGTCTCTCAAGGGCCAGAGCTTAAGGTGGCAAAAATAAGTGCAGTAAATTTCCTGAATCCTCGAAATTGTACCACTTTATACCAGCTAAGAAACTAGTCCCCCTACCCAGTCCAGTAAGTTACATACAATACAGCTATGTAATCCAGCTCAAACGGCCAAGCGTAGTATTGCATTTAGTCTGCATAGAGCTAGACAGAATAGGAAACCCCTTCGTGCCAGCTAGATAGAGAGGATCTTTCCTTTATGTATGTGCTGAAGCTGTCAATTCATAAAGATATTGCCCCCCCACTTAAACTATATATGATGGAGTCACATGCCATGTTTCCGCCACTCTTCTGCAACAAATCGTCATGATAAGAAGGTGTCGGAGCTGAGAAACAATAGACCCGTCACTTTATTTATACTAAGCTGCAAATTTGTCAGATTCTTGGGAAAGTGTAAGTGACGTTGACTCTTTTAGCCTGTACCAGAGCCTACTGTACTGTCCCTGCATCTGTTTTACACTTTTAAGGGAAAGTTATCTTCCCTGGAAGTGATAAGGGTCTTTGAAAGAATCACTCTAACACTTCATGGGAAAGAACACAAAAGACTTTATCATACACCGACTAAAGCCAGTTTCACCTATTTTCACACATACTCTTCTGTGCTTCCCATAATTTATTGACCTATTTATTGACTGCCTGCCTTTGTAATATAATGTAGAATACAGAATGTTTTATTTTTGTGCTTGTGTGTAATCCCACTCGGATAAAACCTTGTACCAATCCTATTTTACATAGAATCTCTCTGTTGAGTTGTGCTGCACAGAGGTTGGGGTAGCTGATATTTTTCCTCCCCCAGATATTTGTAAATACCATATACCACACTTCTCTTCCTTGCCTACAGAACTGTTCCCTCACTGCAGTGATTTAAATAGCATTCTGGAGCACGTATGGTCTTGTCCAATATATAACTACTCTTGCAGGGGTATCACTGCTTTAAGTGGTCATCTGTGTAGTTTATTGTAGAGTTATGCAGCCTCCACTCGTGCTGCGTGTTTCCAGATAGTGGGCTGCGCCATGGGCTATATTGCTTTATGCCTGCTACAGATCTCACCCTGCGAGTGACTGACACCGCACACAGACCTTTCCCCTGAGCTGCGCTGCAATCTCAGGCTGTGGTTAACGGCATGCTAAAAGAATTCGTGAGAGGTGTGATACTTTGCTCTGCTGACATGAACTGCAGCAGCCAACGGTTGAAGTGTGACTGCACAGATCCTTTCAAAACTATCCACAATTCTTATGAAGCCATTTGCCAGGACAAACCATTCACCTTGTTAGGAGTGATAATCCAGCACTAGGGAGATAATCCGACATTTGCTTTTATCATCTCTTTTCTGCGACTGTTCCCGTGGCAGTGATCTGACCAGCGTGCTTTTTGCACCGCTGTCCTTTACTGAACAGTCCCAACATTTCTGAAGAGCGTGTAGGGCATCCTGTGCCTTAAAAATATTAAGTAGCCCACTGTAATCACCCATAATCACCATAAATTTTCAAGTGACCACGGAGCAAAGCAGAGTGGCTGCCTTCGCATTCTCTTATTGCCAGAGATTTGTTGTAATAGAGCAGATAGCATACAGTGTGTTGCAGTACAATGCCAACGCAAGTAGGCAAGTAATTCTATTAGTAAGTAAACCTGCATGTGTGTAGTTTTACAAGATCAGTAAAAATGTCAACAATAGCTTTTTAGAATTAGGGGCCAGCCAGTCTTTTGATATTAGTAACTGTACTAATGTACTGTACTGCTGATTGAAGAGGAGTTCAGCCAGAGTTTGTGGTGAAAAACCGTAAAGCATGAGATGTATCCTATTGTGCTATTTTGGGAGAAAGCTGAGCATCTCTTGAGTCCTTCAGCTGCACCTATGCAGTTCATAACCTGGGGTTAAAACTATTGAGAATGGTGTTTCATTTATTAGTGTGCGTCTGCTAGGATTGCATGCCTGCTTTATGAGCAAAACCTTACCTTACTTGTACCTTACCTTTGAATATAATTATGCAAAGACATTTGCTGGGTGTTCATGCAGTTAGATGGCAGAGATCAGGCAAAATAGCACCAAAAAAAAAAAGGG
>VWZL01005097.1:16979-76479 GCA_013396915.1 Stercorarius parasiticus
GGGGGGGGGGCAGTTATTTTATAAAGAGCTTTCCCTAAGTAGCAAATTAAGGTTGTTTCTGCAAACTCAGAAGTGCGTGGCTTTAAGTGCACCTGTCCCGATAGATACGACACTCACAAATAAAATGGTGAGTGCCTGACGAGAGCCAGTGCTACCAGGCTGTAAGTGCTGGTAATGTCAGCAACAAGTCCCTGAAAACATATTCCACTGCATGTTTCCATTTTCTTTCTTTCTTTCCTCCTTCCTTCCTTCCTCCTTCCTTCCATCCATCCATCCACAGCAGTACTGTGAGTGCTTCTGTTTCTAAAATAATTGATTTTCCACATTAAATAGTAGTGTGCATTGATTTTCCTTTCATTTCTGATCTATTTTATATCAACATGCTAGCAGATGCTTGACTTAAATCTTTAAAGTGCAAGCCAATTTTAGAAATGTTTGGAAAAGTACAGCTTCAGTATGGAAGTATCCATCCATCCATCCTTCCACCCATCCATCCATCCATCCACCCATCCATTCCTCCATCCATCCGTTTCTGAATTATTGCATGCAACTAAAGGAGGCAGCAATGCTGTCTCACCGAAATCATCGATATCAGTTGGATTTTTGCTTTCCTCTGTTTCTAACTGAATGTGTATAAGAAAGTGTAAGCAGATGTGATGCCCCTTTTTTCTGGATACTGTATGAAATGACAGTCAGGGCTTGCAGTCTAAATAGACGGGACAGGCAAAGGGCTGGGAGCAGAAAGAAACGATACAAAGAGCCTGGATAACATAGCAGCGAGGGAGTTGAGGGAAGAGCTTTGGTCTTGGACTGCTGCTCTTAAATCAACACACACAATACCTCCAGAAGAGCTTGAACTCAAGACATCTTACTCATTTCTTGGCCTTTGAAGAAATCGCGACAGCTGTGCCTCCTGTGCAAACACTCTGCACCAATGCCAGATTTTACAAAGCACTTGGAAGTTTGAGGTTCCCTTAAATAATCCCTATCTCTTAGCTCTCTGCACGTGAACTAAAATTCCTTGAATAGATTTCTCCCCAAAGCTTTCTTGCATTACCCCTTGCTTGGGTGTGATCCCTGGGGTCCAGGCTCACGCTGCAGTGTCCTGCGTAGCTGATTGAAGGTACAGAATCCCAGCTTTTTGAGCATGGAAGCTTGACAGCTCAACACGGCTTTTTCTGCCCCCGCTGCCCCAGCCCTGCCAGCCCCCTTGCTCTGGGCAGACTGGCTGCTCGGGGCGGTGTGTGGAGCCTGGGGAGAAGGGGCAGAGCCCCACGCTGTTCTGGCAGGACAGCAGGGCACCCCGTCTTCTGAGCAGTGCCTGGTGCTGGCTCGTGCTTCTCCCATTTGGAGGTGCCCAAATGTCTGTCTTCGGGAAAAACAAACGTTCCTGAATATTGTGGACACATAGCTCTTTCCTCGCCAGGCGAGCAGCAGCTCTGGAGCTAAAGGCATGGGGATCAGCCTCCCCAAAACTGAGGTCACTTAGGAAAAATCATCTCCCAAAGCAACCATCATCCAAAGCAGCAGCCAAAGCCTCTGGCCGTCTTCTTCTCCCAAGCTCCAGCTGCTGCACTGGCCTTCTTACACTGCTTAGAGAGCACAGCAAACCAGAACCTCCTGCAGTCTGGACATATCGAAGGGTCCTGCGGTTTTTAACAGCCACGGGCAGTTTGGTCCTGACTTACCTACAGCACAATGGGAGAGGTTCAGTTAAGTATTTTCTGTGAAACACACCGAGACAAATCCCAGCAAAATCTATGATTTTTTAGAGGGGGGGAAGAGAGGAAGATTTCCTGGCACTTGAACATCTGCTTCAAGCATTTGAAAAACTACAGCCCAGTGTTAATTTAAACTTCCTTATAACCCAGTTCAACATTTGGAGTGCAAACACTGTTAATAGGATGGGAACTGGGGTGGTGGTGGTTTGCTTACTATATTGGGAAACAAAGCCAGAACAAAACTAGCCTGAGATAGAGTTTTTGTTTATACTGCTGACCCATCTGTCTTCATTAATGCACTATTTACAGGAAAAGTTTAAAAATTAGCTTCTGCTCCTTCTTCAATTGCAACAGCAACAAATAAAGGCTGAATGGTTCGTTTGCCCTTGACTAAAAATGGAAATTCTTATCAGCACCTCTTGGAAGGAGAGGTTTATTACATGGAGTGTATTATTGTTGAATATTAGTGCTGGGACTAGGCACTTTGGCCAGAGCTGTGTATTTCGAGCACAGGCAACGTCGGGAGTGAAGAGTGGTCAGGGAGGTGCCTATGTTGCAGGAAGCAGAAACCAGCCACAAAACGTGACCCGTGTCTTACTCTAAATTCCCGCTTTGGAGTCTAAGGGAGAAATAATGTGGTTTTTCTCCTGTGTTGACCCACACAGTGTAATGGTGCAATTTCCCTGGGTGTGAGAAGGGACACATGTGAGGCCAAGCCTTGACATGGCATAGAATTCACCCAGGCTGTCTCTGGCACTGACACCAGATAAGGAGAGGCAGCGTGGGGCGATTCCCCTTTCTCTTACCTGCAACACATGTGGCTGGCACAGCTGTAACCCAAAAAGGACCTGAGTTTATGGCCTAGCACCCCTGGACATTTTCTAATGAAAACAGACTGTCAAACCTGCTGCTGTGCAAATGAACTTCTTTAAAAGCATTTTCTCATTAAGAAGAGAAAGCTAAGTTTTGCGCTACAAGCCCACTGAAATAGAGGCATCCATTAAAAAACCAAAACCAAACTCTCTTTCTATAAACCATAAAGCCGGTAATTTCAAAAGGGCAGGCAGGTTTATCAGAGTTATCATCGCGTTCGCACAGCCCACTACAGGCACAGGCTTCCAAATGACCTCAGAACCCTGGGCACATTTTGGGAACAAATCTGGCTGCTAGGCATCTTGTCTCACTCTCCTTCCCCCCTTCGTCCCTGCCCTGCTCTCCTTCACCCCTCTGTCACTCTCCATCCGCTTTCGCGCAGGCAAGATACGCTTTTTGTCAGGCCGTGTCTCTGCAAGCCGTTCCCTGGGGAGCGGGACTGGAGGCACGTAGCGTGTCTGCCCCTCTCCCGGAGGAGCAGCTCGCTGGGGAAACCAAGGCTGTTGAAAGCAGTAGAAGGAGCAGCCGTTAGAATTACTGCTTCTTTTCCCAGATAAAAGGGGAAGGAAGAGTCCACCTTTTGATACCCATGTCAGGAAGATGAACAGTGGAAGGGGGTCCAGCTCTCCCTTGGTAACATCTCCTGCAGCAACTGAGCGCGTTTGCTTTCAGAGGCATGCTAGTAAATGCCAATTTACTCCACTGCCTCTCAAGTTTCTTCCGATGTCAGTAAGAGCAGAATTTCAGCTAGCAATTAGCTGTGAAAATTTCTGCTTCCAACCCCGTCTCACCGCACAGCATTGCTGGCAAAACTCCTTAGGATGTGGCCGCATTATTCCAGCAAACTGAGTTACTTTTTAGAGCAGATAATGCCAGGCAATATAGAAGAGTACTGCTAACGTATACTGCAATATATCCAGCTCAGGGCAAATGAGCTTACGTTGGCGATGGGAAGTTTGCTTACTTGTTTTACGCTGTTGGATTCGTGCCCAATGTGATTCTGTTCACAGCGCAAATTGATCAAGCCCCTGCTCAGGATTTCAAGGGCTTAGCAGGACCTTTGATTGCATTTTTTATGTAAACAAAGGAAATATGAGGGATAAAAGCAATCAGCGTGGCTGCAATAAAGGAAATGATATGAGAGGAATGGATTTCCGTGACATAGAGCGATACTTCCTGAAAAGAGGGTGGGTTTTTCCCTAGCTCCAAATACTACATTGTCTGTGATGGCCCAAGATGTGGCCAACAAAGACAATATGCTGTATTTTATTTTAGAGGGGCAGATGCCGTACCACTAATTCAACATTAGCATAACTATATTTCACGGAAGCTGCTGCTTGTCGTTATCTGCAGTGACTTTAGGATGAGGAGATGCTCACTGCAGTGCTAGAGCTCCCCAAACAATGTCCTTCAGCTCCGTGCGGCTGAGGCTATCCAGGATGTGAGCTTCAGATGGTGTTGAAAAGATATGTGTCGAGTTAAGTGAGAAGGTTTAAATACAGGGTGGCCTCTGAAATCAAGTACAGTAGCTAACTAGCAACAACGCCTAAACAACAGCCCAACCTTCCATAGCTCTCAGGTTTATGTTGGCTTTGCTGTAGCAACTCCTTATCTCTCCAGAGATTAGAGCATTTTAGATCAGTTGTTGTGAGATTTGGTGGAATCCATTTCCTGAGCTGTCACCGCTGCCTAATCAGGCAAAGTTGAAATGCAAAGCTTTGGGAGAGTGGGAAAGCAAAACACCTTATCCTACAATACTGAACGTGCTCTATTTGCCGTTATCATTACCAGATTTTCGATGCCCAGCTCAAGATACTGATACAGAGAAGCCTACAGCCTGAAACATAAGCCAGAAACATGCTTATACGGAGAAGCCTACAGCCTGAAACGTAAACCAGAAAAACATGCTGATACAGAGAAGCCTACAGCCTGAAACGTAAGCCAGCTGAACTGTAAGCAGACCAAATATCTTATGGTAGAAAAAATGAGGCCTTTTACCATTTCTACAAGTACTGGTAGCTGGCATAACTGTTCACCACCTACTGCTTTCTGTGGTTTGCTCTTCATCAGCTATGCATTATGAATTCCCCCATGAGAGTGAGATCCACGAGAAACCGAGACCCACACAGTTAGGAGACTAATGGGCTGATCCAAGGGTTGAAACAGTTTAAGCGATTTGATTTTGGCTTACAGTAGTTGGTTGCTGCTGAGATAGATACAGAATAGTGTGACATCATGCAAATCCAACCTGCTATACAAAACTTCACTTACAGCTTTCTACCAATTTTGAAGTCATTCTTGCAGGGAAAGCAGGGATAAACTCAACCACAGTTGCTTTCCTCGCTGAGCTCCCTCCTTTTCCCTTGGAATTTCTCTAGCTCGCATAGCTACTCATTCTTTTGCACTCCTCTGCCAATCGACAACTTTCACCAGCTGCAAATTTGGCCCAATAATATTGATTGCACGTCTTGTGCTTCCTCTGTCCACCCTAATTAGTGCATTAGAGATAAGCAACGTGCCCTGAGCAGCGAGCTAATGGCAGAGGGAGGAGGCCATGCTTCGTGGGGCATGCGTCCTTCCTGACGGGGGCTGCCACACACGTTCCTCCATGACACTGTTCAGGGCCTGCATGCAACACTAATGAGCTCCAGGACAGGCAAACAATTTAGACAAGGGCCTCAGTGAGCTCCCCAGAGTTGCATTAACCCCTGCACTTACTGCAAGAGAAAGGAGTAACTTATAAGATAGAGCGGTTGGCTAAGCCAGACCGTGCTGCACGCTGCGGTCGGCACACACACGGGAGCGCAGCAGCCTTCCAGGGACTGGGTAGACACTGAGAAACAATAGTGCCTCTGTGAACAAATGAATTGCACGCCTGTATCCGCTCTCAGCTGCTCTTCTATCAATAGCCATCCCACTTTTGCATCATTCTCTCATTCTTGCATCATTCTTCTCAGGGAAGAAACCAGTGTCTTCACCACTGGCACCAACGTTGTCAACACTTCTGGCCTAAAACCTCTAGCCTAAAGTTAATAAAAGGAAGGGTTATCTGGCAAGCCAGGCGATCTAATTGTTATCACCAACATTTATAGAGTATATTGGGATTCAGGACTCCCAAGTCTTTGTCTGGCTCTGCTTCCTATGTGCTCTGCAAACATTTTCAAAGGCTTCATTACTTGTTGTGTTGAGTTTCGGAGAGCAAAAATCTGTGACCTCAGTGGCTTGACTTTCACAGGGACAGAAGACCTATTTAGTTTGGCTTGAATGGTCAGTGCTGAGCACTCTGCTGCAAATTCCTTTGCCTCAACTGGCCAAGGCACTGCAAGGTTTGCACTGGTGCAGTGTCACCCTCATGGGCAACGGGCTCCTTGCTGGTGTTGAAGCCAGAAGAGGATGGGGAGCTAAGACGCAGGGCAGGTCAAGCAAAACGCACTCTAACTGTCTGAGCCCTACACCAGTGGCCTAAAAAGCCGCTATAGACGCAAACCACATTAAAGCTTCATCTCCATGTTGTAATGGGATGCCAGGGTGCTTTGCCCCGGCTGGTTTTTGTGCGTGTGATTTCTTAACAGCCTTACAAAATGGAAGAAAGACCCTGCTACAATTTTATTTTTAAAAGCCATCCGGCTTGCCATTATCAGTGAGGCTTTATATTTGACTGAGCAGAGGCGGGTCAGAGTGGATGACAGCAATTTAATCTGCTGTTGCTTTTCCATAACTTCTTGTGCTATCCTTGACCCTAAGCCAATGCCCTTCCACTGCCAGCTGGGGGAAAGATCCACTCTCGTGGAGCTAATGAGTTTCTAAACCTGTATCCCAGGTCTTCCGCAAACTGTAAATGTGATTTATCCCCATTTCAGAATTCTTTACACAGCCTTCTTTACACTGGATAGGAGGAAGGTAGCAAGGGAGCAGGGTGTTCCCACTCCCCGGTGGAAACACCCTTTCCCCAGGGTGTGACAACACTCCAGTTTCCAGTGGACATTTGACCTTTGACTCCTGGGCGCTGCCTGTAGCTGTTGTGTTGGGGACAACTGTCCTTGGGGTGCTTGGCTGACTTCCTGACTCCTTCTGGATTGGCATTTCCATAGAGTTCAGCACTTAACATCAGCACCGGATTTTTAGCAGCATCAGAAAGGTGGATGCATGCAAAGGGAACACTTGGCAGCATTAGAAAATCCATCCTCTGAGCCCCAGGAAGGGACACACAGGGTAAGGGTGTCAAGGAAAAGCCTCAAAACCTGCACTGGCCCCAGGAATCGAGTGTGGACCTCATCCTGAGCGTACAGAGTGCGAGGGTAGCCCCTCCAGCTGGGTGGCAGCCTGTGCTGGTCCTTATCAGGGAGCCAAGGAAGGAAACAAGGCAACGCTGCTGGGGAAAGGAAAAATTTACCTCTCACATGCTCAGAAAGCAGATGCCAAGCTGATGCTTATCCTCATTTCTTCAATAAGAGGTCAAAGCCTGGCCCCTGCCTCGCTGGCTGGTTTTAAAATGCACTCGTTTGGAAATAGCTCCCTGGATGCAGCAAACAGCATTTTGGCCAGCTGATGAGATTAAAGGAACGTTCCCCTGTTCCCAGTTCCTGTTATCAGTACATTGTGTTAAGAGGGCCGAAACATCACATCGTGTTTTTACGCGTGATAAAGCAAATTTTCACAAGCTACACCAGTGGCTGCTGACGGCACTGGGAGTGTCGTTCCCCTGCCACGCAGGGCTGGCTGGGCAGGAGGGTACCGCGGGACCTTTTGGACAGGGTTATGCATGAAAAGTGAATGGCTTTTTTTGAAGCTTCCTTACATGATGGACTCAAGGGGTAAACAGGATGTTTCCTTCTCACTGAGCTCTCTGCTTGTTGGATTTTTCAGCTTGGTAAATTCTCTGATGTTTGCTAAAGGTTGAGCACACCCTGGAGTCTTGCAGTGGGAGCACCACTAAGGTCTCGCTGCTCTGCCCCACAGCCTTACAGTTCGGAAAATCGCACTCAAATTCGTATCACTCATGTGGTTTCTGTATTTTGCTTAACTTAGAAGCCTTTTTTCTTAAGAAAACCAAGTTCCCAATTAACTGCTGAGCACTTCTGGTTTGGGGAATTACCTACTGAGAACACTCTTGTAAAGGAAAACAGCTAGAAGGGTGGAAACTATTCTTGGTGGAGACTCTGCGTGCGGGGAGCTGTTGGCAATGTGAATTGTCCAGGGAAGAAGCTGTCCCAGCTGCAGCCTCTATGCAGTATGCACCGTGCAAGCGCCCAGGGCATTTACCTGCTTGAATAGCTCAGAATTCCTAAACTTGCAGGTTTTTTGTGCTAGAATAGACGAGCATTTCTCCAAAGGAGTGCTCACTCAGGCACCTCCTGCCCCTGCTGCCCTGGCCGCTTCCTCCTGCCCCTTGCTTTATCAAGATGCTCCTTTTTTTCCAGGTTATTTTTCCTCTAGGCCAGTTTGACGGTCTGGCCTCGTAGCATCCCTGTGCTGCAGCAAGGTGGCAGGAAAACACAGAGAAAGCGGGACAGTGGGACTGCTTCCAGGGAGCCTTTGGCTGAAAGTCTGAGGACTTTTTTTTCTCCCCACCTTGGTGAACAGTTATTCATACATGAAGTCGCAATTTGGCAGTCTTTTCTTCTTAAAAGCAGCCTGTTGGGGGGTATCTTTCAGCTCGCACGTAAAGGAAGGACAGATTGCATTACTCTGTCATTCCTGGGGAGAACAACATGTTCTCACAGCTTTTCTTTCGTTTGCATAAGCCATCCTAAATAATGGCTGGACACTTTTCCCGCACGTCCACCTCGCCTCCCACAGCGACTTGCTGTTTTATGCAGTAGCCAAGCTAAAAAAGGAAAGTTACTATCATGCCAAAAATGCAACTTTGATAAAATATGAGGGGATAAGTCAGCATAAGTGTGACTGGCTCAGGATCCAAAGAGAATAATGTGGGAAAGATAATTTTACTTGCTTGCATCCCACGCCTACCGAACGCCTGGATACAATGAAGTGAACTCCTAAATGAACAAATTCTGAGTAAATACCTCAGAAGAGCAAACCAGATTTTTTGCTCAAACACAAAGAATGCTGGACAGTGAGAGCAGGACTGAAATTATATCCTAAAATACGTCATATTTTCACCCCATAATTCATGGTTGAACAGTTTTAGATGCATTCAGACCTGTGGTTTTAATTGCTCCAATTTGGAAAGCCATATCACATTTAAAAGGAGAGGAAAATCCTCAGTGTGTTTTGTGGGTTATCCTACACACTCTCCCATCACCTTGAAGGGGATGCTCTCCTGTCCTCTGGCTGTGCAGTGTGAGGGTTGGAGGGGTGAAAAACTGCCTTTTTGGCAGTTTCCAAGCCAAAGGACAGGGTTATAAAAGATCTTTCTACAGGGTTTATTCTTTATTCTCTATGACAGACAGTCCGTTGCACTTCTATAGGATAGTAGTAGTTTCACACTTTCTAGGATATCCAGAACCCACGCTTAAAGCCTGCTGAGCTGAAAAGCAGACACCAAACAACCCTCCGTGAGTTTGTAATGCCCTTTGCAGCACAGAGGAACGGCAATCCCTGCTCCAGGAACAGGAGAGACTTCCTCTGCTACTCCTTCCCCAAAAAGCTTCACAGCTTCGCTGCAAAAAGAGGAGGAGGAAGGAAATTTAGGTCGTGCATCAGCCAGTTTTCAGGGCTCTCATGTTCTGGTGTCTCCAACAGAAGATCTGAAAGTGGCATTAAATCCAGAGCAGGATTTGGGCATTGCCAGTATTTAGGTCTGTTTCTGTGCTTTGCGTGGCTGAGCCGAGAGGATATACCCTCGGGGCTGAAAAGGATGCAAAGTTTCCACACGTCTGGGCAGATCCATGCTTTTCTGTCTCTGGAAAAAGCTCATGTTTAAAAAAAAGGAAAGCCCTCCTTATCTTACAGCACCCAACAGCAATATCAGCTCACAAGATGCACGTGTCGCTCCCTGAGGCTGTTCACTCCCCCCATGCACTTAAGAATTTCCAGCCCACCTGACCTCTATTGGAAAGTCATATTTTAAATATGACCACTGTAAACACTCCAAATTTTAATGGGCAGAATATCTTCAAAGAAGTTAGTCTGATCTTCAGGAACAGTCATGGTTTGATAGAGGTTGTTTTGCCTATCTGCAGCGGAAGTGGAGGAATGCGCAGTTTATACTAAAATAACGTGCACTTGTCCTAATCGCGGAGACTTCTGAGCCTCAGCCAAGACTTTTCACGTCATTGCAGACTACTGCGGGCTGTGAAGGAATTATTTGCCTCTTCACACTTTTGATCTTTGCAGAAAGGCGCGTGTGGCATTTCCAGCCCAGATGTTCACAAGGTTTCTCCTAGACCCGATGGAGAAATTTCTCCCTAATTGACTCCTGAGCCTCATGCCCTGTTTAGTAATGAGTTCCTTGCAAAGGTAAAAAATTAAATAAATACTGAAGCAGCTCTGTCAAGGTCACCTGAAATCACAGAAAAGAATCATGAATGTGAACAGTTGCTCTGAAATGACGGCAGGCAAAATGCATCTCACAGGCACTTTGGAAACCTCTTGATTTGAGTGTTGGGAAGATGTGGGTCCATTAGGTGCGTGGTGGGAACTTGGACTTGCAGCACCGATGATGTTAGTGGTGCTTGAAAGAGACTTTGGGAGACAAGAAATGTGTCGTCTCAGGATGCCTAGTGTGTGGGACATGCGGGCGATGGGCAGGGTGAGGACTGAATAGCTCAGCTTTGAAGGTGACTAAGCCTGGTGGAGGCCACGCTGTCCTCCTTGGGGCTCTTCTCTGTGATGCCCATCCCTCTGCAAGGCTGTGGGCTGTGGAGCTCTGCACCAGCAGGTCCAGCCCCGCTGGTCCAACGCAAGGGAGTTATGTGAGCCTCACTGAGCTTTTAAATTACTGAGTTTCAGATTTGAAACATTTTGATCAGATTTGATCATTGCAAGATCAGAGGACCTCGGCTGTGGGTCCTCTGGGAGGCACTGGCATTTTGCAGTAGCCCGATGCAGTAATCCCATGACAGCCTCCCAAAAAATTTAATTCCCTGCTGTGGAGGTTTCTGGGCAGGAGAGTGAGGAGCTGTGTAGTCTCTGGGGATCCTACGGAAAGGAAAACCACCTGCAGTCAGAATCTATAGGCCAATGAGCTATTTATGGGTCTGATTCTGAAATGCAGCTCAACTTTCACAAACCTCTCCCTTGTACTTTATGTCCACAGCTGAGCAAAGGCGGATTCGATACACCAAACTGAATCTAAGTTTGAGACTAAGGAGCCTGGGCTCAGTTTTAGGGCTAGACAAGTCCTCCCCCAGAAAGGCTGGTAGCAGCAAGTGCTACATACCCAATATTTTTTATTCTCTAATAATAATTTCCCACTGCCATCTCCCCTTTTTTCACATAGTTTCCTCTGTGTCCCCGTCTCTCAACAGTTCATTTTTCTTTGCAGGCTCTGTCAAGCAGGTCTGCGGCCTGTCTTGAGCTGCACTTTCATATCACCAAAGCCAAGTCCTCCGCAACAGTAATCCAGTGCTGTTGCATTAACATCACCATGCTTGGCACAAGAGGCGCGCGTTTGGTCCTAGGCATCTTGCTTGAAAACTCCTGCAGATCTCTGTTTTTCCCTTTTCTGTTCCCATGAAGGCTCTAGGCTGGGCTGAGGCTGTGTGTTGTTGTGCCCCCTTCTTAACATAAATGAGGAGTGAAAGGTTTCCTTCCAGAGTCATGTTATTTTCTCTCCTACAGCAGAAGCTTCAGCAGCGTTGCGGTACTGCAGGAAAGGTGACTTGCTGGCAGGCAGGGGGAAAACAAGCAGACCAGTTTACAGATAGCCACACTGGCACCATGAGGACTTTGGGTCCAGTTAGTCTTTATGCTGATGGCAGCAAGTAGCAGGGAGAGACCCAGCATCATCACTGAGGTGCAAACTCAGGTTTCCACTAAGTTGGCTGAGGAAATGCTGTTCTACGCTGATGAAATGGTGAAAAACAAAAGCAGAGGCGGTAAATAAGTCCAGATCTGTCATTCTTTGAAAACTGTCCATCAGGGAAAATGCAGAAGCCCCATTTTCTGTACAGGGTAAAGTTGCTGATGGCCTCCATCTGCACAAAGAGCTGCCTGTGTGGGTGTGTGAAAGCGCTCTCCAAAGCCTCAGCAGCAGCTGTGCTGGATTTATATATGCACAACTATAAGGAACAGTGATTTAAAATAACTGAACAGCCACTTAACTGAAGAGGTTTTTATGGTATTGTGATTTTATACCTGGAGCCTCGATATCGATGGGTCTGGCACAGCACAGCGAGTGATGCTGTGTGAGACCTCTTCTCGGTGGACCCCACGCGCTGTCTGGGCTTCTCTTGCTCTATGAGAGCAGTAACCAACTGTATGTGGTGTTGTGAACATCTCAACCACGGTGCTGGCAGCATCTGCAGCCCACCATCCGGGCACGCCGCCTGACAGGCTGTGCCACCCCAGGCCTCGGGGATTTTCTGTCTCCCCAGATCCAGGATTTAAGGACATTTTCTTCCACTCAGAAGGACTGTGGGTATCTCCAGCAAGGAGCCAACTGGCTGGCAGGAGGGATGCTTGCTGGTTTATTTTGTGTCCTTAATCTGAACTCCCGAGTGCAAGGTATTCTGATTGAGCAGCAAGAAGTATTGGCCTGTTCTACAGGTAATTTAAGCAGCTGAAAGAGGAGTTAAAAAAAAAAAAACACCAAAAAAAAGCTAAAGAATATTTTTGAAATTTCCTGTTTCAGAGCATAAACCAGCCACTACCTTCTGGGCTCCTTCCTCCAAACCAGCCCGCGATCAGTAGCAGAACACCGGACAATAAAAGTCCCTGGCTCTGAACCTGCTTGGCAATTCCTGTGGATTCATGCAGCTGCATTTTATATCTGTGCACAGCTGGGTGTCTTCTCCTAGTTGGCTTTGGCATCAGTTTTGCTCATGGATTTAGATAAGTTTTTTATCTCCTCCTCAAGCATCTTGTTTTTCTTCTCCATGTCCCCCCGTAAGCGCTCCACGTTCATCAGCTTCAGCTCCAGTTCCTCAGATTTCTTCTTCTCCTTCTCAATGTCCTGATTCAGCCTCACCACTTTGGCCCAGACTTCGTAGTTTTCCTTCTCAAGACTGCAAAGAGAAAC
Source organism: Stercorarius parasiticus (assembly GCA_013396915.1). Taxonomy (NCBI): domain Eukaryota; kingdom Metazoa; phylum Chordata; class Aves; order Charadriiformes; family Stercorariidae; genus Stercorarius; species Stercorarius parasiticus. Next base: position 29,718 of record VWZL01005097.1, read on the forward strand.
AGAGCGTGAAAGGATCGGATCGGAAGAGTGATGGGAAGTCATCATTTGGCTCTTCAGGATTCTGCCCTCTGTGTTGTTAAGCAATAAAATATGCCAGAGGTTCTGTCCTGATCCCCTGACCCTCAGTGGCCACATAACACGATGCAATAAATCAATACAAGTGATATATAATATGGTAACAATATGTGAAACTATAGTAATGCTGATGGTTACAACTAATAATGTTAGCTGTTAGTTAATAGTTCGTTAATGTTAGTAATGTTAGTTAATGCTACTACTGAATTCTGGGTAGTATAATGGTACAATATTGTCATAATAAAAATTATGACTGTAATTATTGCAGAAACATTGTAGTGCCATACAATGATGTGATAAGGACTATGGGGTATTAATATTGTAGTAATATAACATTAGCAACTATGTCAGGAGAGTACGGCTCGTTAGCATTGACTTTTAGATAGCCTACTATAATACTGTATTTTATCATTGCTCATTACTATTATACACTGTATAGCATAGTATATAAATATAGTATATAGTAATGCGTATAGTATATGTGTAGTTAATAAATCTGTGTTGTAATAATGATCTGAAGACTTCATACTCTCCAGAAAGCCACGCTCTGCAGTGTATTACCTTTTAATTTGTTCCTCGTAGTCATTTTTCTGTACCTCCATTTCTTTTTCCAGCTTCAAGATCATGTTTTGCAGGAACTCCCTGCTCTCCTGATCAGGCTTGGAGACCTCGGCAGGGCTGCTGGTGGGACTGGCTGTTTCCTTTGGCTGATGGCTGGGACTCTGGCAGGGTAGAAATTCCTTATCGGAGCTGCTGCTCGAAGGGCTGGGGCTGGGGCTGGTGCCTTCCCCGCTTTCCGCCTGGGAGGTAGGAACGTTATCGTAGGTTGAAGCCCGGTGAAGGTCGAGCAGCTTAAAAAGATCATGAGACAACGTTCTCTTATGTCCGTCAGGGACCACGGAGCGCATGCTGCTGCCAGGGGAGCTTCTCCAAAAGTCACTGGCAAATACATCATTTTTGCTATTGCTGCCTTTCTCCCCCGGAGAAGCCGCTGTCAGGAAAGATTTCCTGTTAGGTAAGGTCTGAGTTCTTTTCCTTGACTGCGTTTTCCACATTCCCAGTGTATCTTTGCACCCATTATCTTCTCTGGCTGCACTTGAGCTCGCAGCTGGTCCGGGGGCACTGCTGGAATTCAGGTCATCTCCCTGTAAAATAGACCCATGGCATTAGGACAGCCTCGTCCTGCTTTGTCAGCAGAGACAGGTTGCAGTGACTGCAGTCACTGCAATATTTACAACAGGCACATTTTAACGTGCTAACAGGAATGGCCACAAGTTTTCCATTAAAAAGAACTTTTTGCAGAGATTCTTTCTTTCTGAGGAAAGCCTTTAATCCTCAATGTTTTCATTTCACCAGCAAGAACTGTCTTTAACTAAAAAATTTTAGGAGTTTTCATTTTTCCTAGGACAGTAGATTTTCCACAGGAAAGTGGAAAGTTTATCTACATCATTTTCCTGATGTAGATATTCCAGGGATGGCAGTTACAGCTCTTTACCCTATTAATAGCAACTGCTCTTAGTGTCTCGCTGACCTGTTAGATCCCATAATAATTAATCATGCATTTATTAAATTTATTATTTCTCTGAGGATCTAGCCTTACCATTTGCCTTTGGATCAAGCTCTCCACCCTGGGCACCGCAGGGTCCTCTGCAGCATCCCAGCCCACGGAGCTGCGTGGGATGGGGGCTTTCTTGTCATTTTTGTGGGCAGGGAGGGAGGGCGGCACATCCTTGGATGGGGGAAAGAGGTCTGCATGGTCACTTATCATCACAGTCATCACTTTCTGGATCTGTGGTGTGCCTGGAAGAAATCGGAGATCTGTCAGCAGCAAACCCGATGTGATGGGCTTTCTTCCACCCGCACTTGCATTTTCTGGTTGGTCTTTCTGGTGTCCAAAGTGGAGATGCATGTAGAAATGCAGGTGAAGACAAGGAGCACGATGATAAAACCAAATAAATGGAGGGATTTTTAGAACACCCCAGAATGGCAGGAGTAGACTATGGAGCAACCAAGATGGGGGTCTGCTCAGCTGCAGCAGCCACAAATTGTGCTGCTTTGGCTCGACAAGCAAACTCCAGGTATCAGTTATACGAACAGCCCAATGAATATCTGGACCATTTGCATGTGATGTCTGTAGAGCAGAGCAATCTTTGGCCTTGAAATACTTCTGCTGTTAGTTCTGCTGCATCTGGCCTTGCCCACGGGATTACAGTTTGGCTCAGTTAAACAGTAATGTCTTTGAGTTTCCTTTGTTTTTCTAAGAAGAATTTTACACCTTCCTGCTCTAAGCAAAAGAAAGATGACTTCACTAAATTCCTGAATTGTTTGAAATCTATGGAGGGAACACACAGAGGAACTCCTAAGGGGTTTTTGTCACCATAAACACATTTATAGCCTAACACGCGGTTTTACTCTATCCCGCTGTACTTACTGTGCCCAGGCATGTGTCTGGCCTATATCCATGGGTCTACCGTAGAAAATGTTTAATTTCAAGATTGTGGATGCAGCTGAGTATTTCAGCATATCAGGTGCTCCTATGCCAATTATTCCAGGAGTCCCTTTTACCTCTCATAATAATTGCAGGATCCTCTATCTTGGGTCTGATGAGGTTCACTCCGATGACTGTAGCCAGGTTATCCACACTCATCTTGTTGATGCTGGAGTTCAACTGTATTTCATGTAGAAACCTGCCAGAATCCAAGGGCAAATATTTCAAGTCAGTGAAGAAAGACTGCAAAAAGCCTTACACACCCACTGGTATAAAATCCTGATTAATCCATCCAGCTCTTCCTCGAAGTCCCAAGGACAGGAACAAACAGTTGCCTTATAACTACGAACTGGAGCGGGGTCTTGTCAGTGTCAGTAGAAAAACCACCACGTGATGAGCTGCTCACCCCAAAAAAAAAACCAAAAAGGAAGGGGAAAACCCCATCTAATAATTAATAACAGGAGAAAAATCACCCAGAGTGGGTGAAACCCAACAGTTTTGTTGCACAAGGCTTTGTCTAGAAAAGCTACACTTGATTTTAATTCTCAGGGATTCATAAGTGAGTTTTAGGGTAGGTATTTATGCTCAGACATTGTCAAGGTGTTTATCCCTATGGCTGAAATTCTCCCTTTACAAAAGTCAGGATCTGGTGCCTCGAGGGGAACCAAAACATGGCTTAAGAGGGCTCCCACTAGAGGAGTCAGCCGCAGCCTTTGGGATCGTATTTCTACTCACCAGCACCAAACCTGAGCCATTTATACCTTATGCAGAACACTGACCTGCAGATATAGCTGAGGAGGTTGTAATTGTCTCTGGGAAGGAGGGATAGTTGCTTCAGGAGTTCCTGATGGCCCTAAATGCAAGTTAAGAAATATCTCTGTAAAGATTCACGGATATATACGGACTCAAGAGTGGCTCTTGGTCCCTCCATCCATCCCTGAATGGTCTCACCTCTTGGCATTTGCTCATCTTGGAAATTACATTTCTCTGGCAGATCAGCCATGGACAAGGAGAAGGTTTTGTACAGTGCTCAGCAAGAGGAGGCAGCCCGTTGCTCAGCATCGCTGCTGCCAGAGCAGCAAAGGAAAGAGCAGGGTCCCCTCCAGCCCTGCACGTGTGTGATGAGCTCTTTGGAAAGAGCTGGTCATGCCTGAACTCCTTCCATTTCTTGTATATCAACATTTAGGTCATTTTTAACCCCAAAGATCCTGAAGCGAAACAACCCACAAGCAGTATTTGCCCTTGAAATATGGGGCTGAACACTGCAGTTCACAGAGCTCATGCTACCAAGGGTATCTGCCTTATTTTTTTGTGTGTAGGAACAGCATCCCTGAGTGGGATTTTTTGCAGTTGCGGGGCTTCTGTTTCACCAAAATATATTGTTAGGAAAAGACAGTTCCAATCCGTTTCTCACTTCTCCCTCTCCCAAATCCCCACTTCCTTCCTTGCTCTCACCCAGAGCCCTCCGCCAGCTCCGCTCTCAGCTCGGGCTGAGGGAGGCTGCAGGAGGTCGTGTTTCCTTCCTCTCTTGGTTTTCACGCTCACTGTTTGCTGCAAGGGCTCAACGACAAGAGGTGCAGAGCAGCTCTGACATCTGCTCCAGAAATTTAAACTTCAAAATGGATAAACCCATGTTGTCAACTTGGGAAACCCCATTGGCTTTGGGAGATTTTCTCTTTCTAATTCCGCCCCCCCCCAAGATTTCGAAGCTCAGTAATTACACGCCTTGTAATTACCCACTACATATGCACCCAGCGTCTCCAGGTCACAAAGCCCCGGCACTGAAACGCAGCTAAAGGCCAGAAGGAGAGAAATGAATGCATCTCTACCTTTTTCTCATCCGCATCCAGCGCCTGACCGCACAACAGAAAATCCTCGTACTGCATCCAGGGTACAACCGGCTCGGGGAGCTCCCGCAGGTAGAGTTTGAACAGAGAGGCCACAGTGTGCACATCCGTGTCCCTGCAACGCGCAAAGAGCCACTTGTGTGAAACTCACACCCCGCTGGTGAGCAAACCCTTCCCCGCTCCGGGGCCATGAGATTATATTTTAGCTCTGTGTATAGATGCAGGAGACAGAGACAGATAAATAGGAAGGCCAAACCAAGCTGGGGGGAATCCATAGGGCACCCCAAGCCAGGGAAAGGCCCTGGCTGGCAGAAAAACGAGTGCTTGGTGGAGATTTTCCCCACCGTTGGGCTGGCAGGTCCCCAGCGTTCATTGCCGGGCTGAGCCTTCCCAGCCTGCGTTTGACTCCTGAGGGTTTGCATGCAAATATTGTCTGGTGTTCACGTGTTTGGCAGGCACTCCCCACTCTGTGTGGAGCTGGCGAAGCTTGCCTGAGGTTTTTAAGATTAACAGCAATTACTGAAGATGTTCTGCCGGGACAGATGTTTGCAGCTTTGCATACCATATAGTTTACATTATGTCAAAAGGACACTGTCAAGATCGTAAGCCTCTAATTTGACCTACCTTGAAGTCGCTAAACTGTTATAAACTTCTAGCAAAAATCCCCCAGGTCATTTATTTTTAGGATTGGTTGGGGTTTGTAAATACTGTTATTTTTAGCAAACGCGCATAACCATAGAGGGTTTTTTTTTCAGAGCTGTATTTTTGTAGGGCCTGTCAATACACACCGTTAGGCATCCTGGATGCCTGGGCTGCAACGGCAGCTTTCTAACGCTCCCCACTCAGTGCTGCTGGCCTTGTGCACGCAAGCGTGCCTGTGCAAACCCAGACAGGCTGCGAAGGTGGCACTGAAGGTCAAGCCAGCATTTTGCAGCATTCAGATCACTGGCCTTCCTCCTCTCTGAGAACATTGAAGTGCATGGGGTGTTGCAGCCACCCTGAGATCACCGCAGCAATGCTCATACCAAACAGGGTTAACACCACAGGGCGCTGGGAAAAGGGCCAAACTCCCTCGCCATGCCCCGCTGCGGAACACAGTTCTGAAAAAAAAATAAAAATAAAACCAAAGGCTTCACCTTCCTATGAACCCCATACAGGTTACAACAGGAAAGCTCTCAGCTGGACTCTGGCACCCAGAAAGCAAGAAATATTCAGCTGCAAAACCAACAGCCGGGATGGTAACACTTCCAGAGGCGCCGTGGCTCTGCCTTGCACAGCACAGGGATTATTTAGGTAAAAGTGCTGTGGTTTTTCCTACCAGAGCTGCATAAAGCTAATTAAAATAGGAAGAGTTTTGCAGTTAGGGACAGGCCTGCGAATACAGAGATGAGACCCCTGCACTCTGCGTAGGCAAACTGTTTTGCACAAAAGTCCAGGGAAGCTCCTGGGTTTGGGTGCTCCCCTCCCACAAGCACCCCAGATTTTGCCGGAGGCTCTCAGAGCTCAGGTGGTGCCATACGGGGTGGCTTCCTGGTCTGCAGAGATGAGCCATCCCCACAGCCAGCCTCAGGGACCTTCATACACACGGAGCAGCCTGTGCGCTCCTTGGCTGTTACGGAGGACAGGGCAGGGCAGGAATTAAACCAAAAAGCCTCACTGTCAGTGCCATGGAAAGGCAGGACCCACTTTCCCTTTATCCCAGCACAGAGGTCGTTGCTTTCCCCAGTGCAAACCGTCGGGTAAAGCCCCAGAGCAGCCTGCACAAGTAAGCAGGGGATGCTGGGCAACGCTTTATGCAACCAGGGGCAAAAGCAAGGGGTTAAATCTGACTTGGGGGTGGGGAGAGGTGGGAAACCTCTTCATAGAGATGATGAGGCACCTACAGGGGCAGCTGGTCTGCGCGATATCAAGGGAGGGCGTTACAGAGAGATGCACCAGGGATTTACCTTTTTTTCTCTCATTTTGCACAGGGCCTGGAGAGGTAGCAGTAGCAAATATCTCTCTCCAGAGCCTCTCTGGGACCTACAGGCAGCTCTCTTGGCTTTAGGGGGTTTGCCATTTCCTCTTAGCCCTGCAGAGGAAGGGGGTCAGGAGGACGCAGCCTTGCAGCAGCCAAAATCTCTCTCTCATCTCTGTGTGGTGGTGTAGGGAAAAGCAACAGGAGGAAAATATCATGGCTATGGGCTGGCAGGGAAAGAAATAATTTCTACTGCGTTAGGCTGTTCTCTGAGCTTATTTGTGATCTTCTACCTGCTCTCCTTTCTCTAAACCTCTAGCCTTAGCTGATGGGCTATGTAGGCTCTTCCCTTTCCCTCCTTCCTTGGCTGCTCCTGCAAATGATAATTGCCGCATGGGGCTGGGATTTTCCTAAATGCTTTGCTTTATTTCCATGTATCTCATCTCAGCACCCTCTGATTCTGCTTTTGCCTCCATTTGGGGTTTCTGCTGAATCCTCTCTCCTTGTCAAGCCCTTCTGGAGGGTCCAGGTTTCCTGCAGGGCACTGCTGGGGTCTCTGGGGAGGTTAGACAAGCTGCTTTTCCCCAGATTTTGGGGTCTATGAGACCTAGTTGAGTAGGAGAGGGAGAATCCAGCATTACCGGTCAAATGATGGCCTTTCCCCAGCATCAAATGCATCCCGGAGCTGTTTCACCAGGTTGTCTTGGCCGGGGAGGCGGAAGATGCCCTCCTCACTCACACCGTGCTCCCGGATGAACTCAGCGCACTTCTGCACCAGGATGGGGACCTGGTGCTGCCCAAATTTCTGCTCATAGGCCATGGTCTCTGCCAAGCGCTGGCCAAACACCGCTAGGGAAAGGACAGAGAGGTTAGAGGAGCCCAAAAGCTTTGCTAAAGGCACATTACCTGCCAAAGTGCTTCAGGTGCAAACACGACAGCGGTACCTGCTTGTTTGATAGCATAAGTGCCACAAGAAGTCCGCAAACTGGGGGAAAGCAGAACTCCTTCCAAAGAAATAATAGCAAAACAAAACCTTTTTCCTCCTCCAAATAATTAACAGTTCTCAAAATGCTTCAAACCAAGCAGTGATCTTTGGTTTTGGCCATGCTGCTTGCCTGCCTTGGAGCAGGGTGCTGGTACAAAGGGAGACAGGAACAGCAAAAAAGCCGATGCGAGGGCACAGGGAAAGACAAGCTCATCACGCAAGCCTGAAGGATATAGAAAGCATGGGAGACCACCAAGAAATAAGCAAAGCAGCCTTGCGGAGGTTTGGGGCTGGAACTCTTACTGATTTAGTTGCTTTTCTTCCCCCTCCCCTCTCCTCACCCTCCAGAAACTCCCCTGTGCAAAGAGCAGCAGAATTTTGCACCAAGCGGTACCTTTCCTTCGGAGCAATGGCTTTTTCCTCCTGAACTCGCAGCAAAAGATGAACTCAAGGGCGGGAAGGCAGCAGCCTGCATCCCAGCTCTTCCTCCTCGGAGCCTGAGGCATGGTAAGAGCAGACAAATTCCAACTCAAACTGGCTCTGGGATATTAATGGCAAAGGGTCCTATGGTCCTTTACCGTGTTTTTGCCCCGGTAGTGCCTGTGATGTGTTCACCTCACGCTCTGAATGAAGGCTGAAATAATTCCTGTGCATCTTCCAGATCAGGAAAATGTAAGTAAACACTCTCATCTGGAACCACAGGGCTTGTCAGCACCTGCCTGAGCATGGAGGTTTTTCATTTATGACTCACTCACACTTTTAAATAATGAATATAAACCTGTCATTGTGCACAGTACAAGCAAATAGCTTCTTTTTTTTTTTTCCCCCCTTTCCCGACCCTCTGCTTTGGCAGCTGATATGAATTGCTTATTTAACTGCAAGCTGGCAGATTTGTTAATTTGGGGATACCTCCCCAAGGCCAATGCGATGTCCATGCCAGCCCACCCGGCAGGCGGCTGTCCTTGTAGGGTGGCAGCCAACCCTGCAAAACCCCTCTGAGATTTTGGAGATGCTTTTGCTGTTGCTTCACACTTTGCAGCTGCTCTGCTTTTCGGTGTGCAATAAGCTCACAACTAGCTGGGTCACGCAGGGCTGCCAAAGGTGGGCTCTTGCCAAAACCTCCACGGTGCAGTGGGTTACTTTAAAAGCATATGTTGCCTTAGCTTGCATTGAGGCCAGAAACCTAAAGCGTGAAGTTTTGGGGTCTGTTAACCTGTGTATTGATATAAAATGCAGCTCCGTGGTACCTGACTTCTCGGCTATCCTCAGGGCTCTCTGCGCTACTATAAATTTACATCTTCTGTCATATATGTAGCTTTATGTCACTTTATGTAGCTGGAAGAAACTGGCAGCCTCTGAAGTTTAAGCAAGGATCAGATGCAGAGTTGTTATTAAATACTAGACCCAGGTGGAGCAATGCCCTGAAAATTTCTGGCTCCTGCAATCCTAATTTCAGATGAGTAACGCCGCCTCCCCCAGGGCACAGCACGTTTCAGTTTAGAGGCAGAAAACACCAGGGTTGCAGGCAAAAACCAGCGGCGTTGTCATTTAGGTGAAGCTTATCTGTGCCTATGGCAGGGTCACGATGAAAGAGCTCCAATTGGCACTGTCTGCTTGCTGTGATTTATAGTAACACAGGAGCTATGGGAGACCAGAGCTCTGTCGTGCTCGTCTTATACAGCTGAAGGGCACGGACCCTGTGAAAAATAGAAATACTGAGGGCAAAGCACAGAGTGAGGGAGGCTTAGGATGACCATCCGGGCTAGTGCTCTTTTGGAAGAGGGCTAAAGAGACTCCCAGCCCTGTTTCATTGGTGGATCTTGCTTATAGGAGTTCATCCTTATAGGAAAAGGTGCTGGAGTGACCTTTGCTGCTTCCTTTGCGGGCTTCACCTGCGGTGGCAAATTTAGTGTGCTTCTCTCTGATTGATTCCTGTTTTATACTTCCCTGACCACAATTTTGCAATGGCATAAATGCATGCCCGAGGGGGCTGGAGGCAAGGATCCTGTCGCCGCAAGCCTTGCCTACACATGGGGAGGATGATTGCGCGGCCAAGACAGAGAAAATGGGGGAGAAGGGCTGGGCTGAACGAGAAAAGCTGGAAGAAAAGCAAAACAAGGAAATCAGCAGGTGAAAGGCAAGATTTTTCAACGCTTTATCCCTGAATATGAGGTGTTTTCAAGAACAACATTCCTGGGGTCAATAAGTCAATGAGGAAGTTCGCAAAAGAGCCTGAAACCAGCTCAGAAATCTTCATTCATGCCTGGCTGCCATTTCCTTAACGCCGCCCGTGTTTGCAGCACACCCAGCACCACGGGGCTGGTCTAGGAGTAGATTTCTGAGACGTTACAAGTTACAGGCACAATACAGCTCCCTTTTCCAGTTTCAAAGATTTATGAGTCCAGCTTTGAAATCCTTGCACAAAAGTACTGCAGAGCATGAGGCAGTAGGAAACCGCCTCTCCAAGAGCTCCCTGCTCCCCTTTACCTCCCGACGCCGACCCCAGCACTCGTCGGATGGATTTAACCCATTCCTCCATCTCAGACTGGGAATTGGCCATGAGCACGCAGGTGTCCTGCCCTGTCCTGTTCTGGTCTGCAGAGACCCCTGCAAAAAAACATTTATTCATCATTTATAGACAGGATTGGAGGAGAAAAGACACATTCTTCTTGTTTTCTTTGCTAAATGCTTTCGGCTCCAAATTTCCGCATTAATGTCTATTTGGCTGTGAAATGAAGCAGCACTCTTGCATTTCACCCGTGTGGAAGGTCTGCAAGAAAGGAACAGAAACTGCTTAACGTTGCAGCTTGGCAAGGCTTCTCAGCATGGGACATGGCCGCTGGCACGGGGCCCTCCTCCAGCCCTAACATGTGAATATTGAAAGCAAGACGTTAGTTTTCATCTGCAACGCGGCGCTGTGGGGGCCTTGAAAAGAAGTGGGAGCAAAAGGGCTGCCAAAATGACGTGCCCAAATGATTTTGGGTGAACGGTCCAGCCCAAACGTGTGCAACGAAGAGGAGGGAAGCGTCCTCACCTGGGATGATTTCGAAGATGAATTTTCCTCCTTCCTCTGGGTTGCTGGCCACCTCCTTGATGGTGCTTCCCTGGAGAGACAGGCAGCCCTAGGACGAAGCAGAGCAGGAGCTGCAAATACCCACGTCCCGTCCCTCCGAGGCTGACACTACCAGGATCAAAGTCCTTCTTTCAAACAGATTGTGGGAGCTGGTGACCTATATATAAATATATGCTAAAAATGATTTTTCAAACAATAAGGCACCCTTCTTAAATGCCAGTTTTTCTGATTAAGTGATTCTCAGAATGAGAAAACTGGTTATTTTGCTCTTTCTTTTTTTTCCTTCCTTCTCATGTTTTTTTTTAACCCCTGTTGGGAGTGGAAGAAGAAAGTACAAAGGAGAAGGGACTTGGCAAAACACTGGAGCGTCCTGTTTCTGCTGCGCTGGAGCAGGAAAACCGTTCCTTTAACACAGCGCTGCTTCAAACCAAAAACCAAACCTAAAGTTTGGAGGAGAGGAGTAGAGAAAAAGAAGAAAAAGGGAGGGAAAATTAAAAAGCAAAGTGGAAAACAGCCGTTTTCTTTCGCATCTTCCTTTCCCCAACTGTCGTGGCGAACACGGGCAGCTCGGTCCCCGCTGGAGAGGATGGGTGGGGAGCGGCCGAGGCGCGGGGGCCAAGCAGGCATGTGAGTCAGCACCGGCGGCCTCCCGGCGCAGGAAATGAGACTGTGCCACAGAAATGACTCTTCTCAGCGATTTCAGCCTCCTGAAAGCCATTGGGCTCCCGCAAGCAGTGGGGACCGTCAGTGCTCCAACAGCCTGAATTCCAGCTGTATCCCTCAGGATCGTGGATGGGATCAGAGGGGTTTGAAGTGACCCAGGATGGCGCCTCCGGGCCACTGTGAGAGCTGCCAAAAGTGCCATGAATGGCAATAAGCTTTTTGCGGAACTTTCTGTTTCTACAGAAACAGAACCAGGGAGACTGCTCTTCCCAGTGCCCCCTGAAACGGGGGAAAACCAGAAATAGGACCTAGATCCCACTGGACTCAGCTCTGTGCTTTCACCCCAAGGATTTACTGGTCGCCTTCGTCTTATGAACCTTTTCTATCTTGAGATTAGTTTTGCTACCAGTAACAATTTCTACAGAGACTGGCTTTTCCGGCAAAGGGGAGGACCTTTCCCTGAAATTTCTCAAAACAAGGAAAAGGTGGTGGATATTCAAAAAGTACGTTACGGTGTGGAGAAAATGGTTGAAAACGTAAAAAGTTATCCATATAAATTGGGGAAACAACCTGATTTCTTCCTGGTGGGTGTACTACAATGCGTACCCTGCAAAATGGTTTATGTGGGTGAGGCAGAGGGCTTGTTACAACGCAGAGAGGCCGAAGATGGGATGATGCTGCCAGAGGCTTGTGGACCTCAGGCACTGGTGCAGACATTTGAATCGTGCCCAAGTGGGTGATCACACCCCTGTTTTGTGCAAAGGGTTGGGTGCGCGTTGTGCTCTCCTGAGGATCTCAAAAAGCATCAGAACTGACACGCAGCAGAGCGTTCGGCAGATTTCAAGCCTTTTCCCTTAGAGGAAAAGGCGGCGGGGCAGGTTTCCTCCGGCCACGCGGGGTGGACCCAGGGCAGCAAGCACAAACTGCATCCGCACCACTGAGGTTTCTGCAAAGCATGGGGCTGGGCCAGAGTGGGATACAGACCCCGGGGCTGGGGAGAGAGAGAGATTCCCTTTCTTTATCCCCCCAGCTGCCCCCTCCTGCAGCAAGAGCTCCTAAGGAAGCAGCTGCCCTTCACTGTCGTCTGTCCAGCCCATAGCCCTGCTGTGAGTTCTGTCTTGGACAGATCCTCACACCCAGGCTAGGCTGAAAGTCCTGCTTGTTTTTTCCTAAAAGCATCCTGCAAAATACCTTTCCTGCCAAGTGCGTGGCTGAAACGTCTCTAAAGCTTCCATCATCTTGTGCACCCATTGCTGCACCTGCAATCACCAAAATGGTGGTGTACTGAGCTCTTTTTCTCCCCAGGCTTTTTCTGCTGTCTTGGAGAGTGATAGCAACTTTCTAGCTGGTAACTGTTTGGTTTTTTCCAGCCCCCTGTTGCTTGTGCACAGAGAGGCCAAGCCTCCAGCAGGGCTTGCAGGCACTTTAAGCGCGTAGATGACCCTGATGAGGATATCTCATCTCTGTTACTGCCCAGAGGCAGAAAACCTCTTTAATACCCTACTCCAGACCCATCCCAAATCATTTCCCTACAAACAAAGTTGCAAGAAGGGGGAGATAGAGGACCAGCAAAGCCCAGTGGCCTCATCCTACCTGTGGTTTGACATCGTCCTCGTCCTTGTAGTAGTAAAGCTGCTGGCCCTTAAGCACGAAGTACCGCTGCTGCCAGTTCTTGACGATGGAGCGCTGCTTTTTCAGCCAGCCGATCTTCAGGGGCCGCTCTAGTGGGTTGGGGGAGGCTGGCCGGGCACTCACCGGCTCGCCGCTCATCACGCTCTTGGAGCGGGCTGCCAAGGAAAGAGAGGGACGGGCTGTCAGGGACACACGGGGATGAGCTGCCGGCAGACCCGCGTCCCCAGGGCCGATTTAAGCTACAACAGCGAGAGCGGCTCTCTGCCCCTCTGCCTGTGCTGAGCAAACTGGCTAGAGTTTTTTATTAAAGGAAGTGGCTGCACTATCTGTCAGTGTGTGCTTCCTTTTTCCTGCGTGGGAGTAATTGTCTTGCAAGTGAGAAGAAAATCATTAGCTTTGTTTTTTAATGGGAGTGTGTGTTTTTTTTATACCCACCCCAAACAGCCTGCAGCAGCAATAGCAGAAGGACCCAGCCTGGCTTGAAAAAAACTGTTTGGAAATGGCAGTTTTGCTCTGGGACAGGGTTGCCGGATGTTTCCAACGGGGCAGTTCTCGCACAATGGGATTGGAAAGTCTCCAAGCGAGGGGAAAGTGCCAGTGTGGATTTACCAGCGGGGCAGAGCAGTGTCCCCTGTCTCCTCTTCGCATCGCGTAGACGAGTCCTGCGCCAGGGACCGGCAGCATGGCCCTGTGGCATCTCTAAATGCTTCTGTGATAGTAAATGCCTTGGGAGGGATTGTTTCCAGAAGGGATTTTTGCCTCTGGACCGGGCACTGCAGGACCCCCGTGCCAGCCCAGGGGGAGTAGAGTTAGCATTTATGGTCGCAGGGCAAAAATAACAATATGACTCCAGGGGGATTCAGCTTCGCTGGTGTCTGCACAGGGTGATTTCCTGAGGTCTTGCGTCTCCCCTGCTAAAATGCAGCACCTGGCTGGGTCCTGTGGGTGGGGGCGGTGCAGGATTCGGGCCCCTGATCCCAGCAGCGTTTGCTGGCAGAGGGCATTCAGGCTGAGCCAGGGCTGTGAGGGAGGTGTTGGGCAACATCGTGGGATGGGGGAAGCTGCGGCAGCTCCATATCTCTGCCCTCAGATGCCCGCTTTTCCCCTGAGCTGGTCAGCAGAGCAGAGAGTTGCAATTAGATATGAGTGTCGATCAATCCTGCGTGGACCTGAGTGCAAAGGACAAGCTTAAAAAAGGAGAAAATTAAAAATCACCCACCGCTGCCTTGTGACGTTTGGGACTGGAGGCATCTCACACCTGAGGGGGTGCTCCCATTGCACAGACACCCACAGGGAGCGTGAGCCTACGAAACATTTTGCACTCAGAGCCGAGCAGTTACCAGTCGCTTCAGAGGTCAGGGGTGCTTCGGTTCAAGAGCGTGCCCAGCTTCCCCTCCCGAAATCCCCTGGAGCAAGAAACCCCGTCGCGTTTTGCCTTCATCCTTCTGAGCCAGGCTTGGGTAGGGCGCTCCCAGCTCCCCTCTCCATCCTTTCACAGCACTGCAAAGCACTTCCCAAAAAATCAAAAAGGATTGTGAGTCCAAAAAAATCAGCCTTCAGACTGCAGTGAGGATGCTGCTTATATCTCAATGTGTGCTGACGTGGGATGCCCCCTGCTTAGGATGTGGTTGTAAACAAGGACCTTTGAAAGGGGTTTGCCAGCCAGCTCCCCTGAAAAATGCTGGTACTGGGGATTACCCTGATGCAAAAAACAAAATGGGGTTTCCAAATTGTACCTAGAGCTCCGGGCAGCTTCTTTGCTCTTTGCCAAAACATCTGCGTTACTCAAACCTCATAAATATTAACATGATTCTCAGCAAACTGCTCGCCAGCAGCGTCGCTCCTCTCAATAAGTCATGTTCCTTCACGCCTTGTGGCTGCCACCGACTCTTCGGGGTGAGGGTTTTTGGGGAATGACGCCCAGGGGTGGAGCAGCCGCCAGGAGCGCGGAGGTGCTGGGTGCAGGGCGCTGCCCGGCTCCCACGAACACTTTGCTCTGCGGAAACCACAGCCCCTTGCCAAAGAGCAAATCCCGAGTGGGCTGGCTCCAAACGAGCCCCGTCCTGCAGAAAGCAGCACTCCCACGACCCAGCCGTCTAATGCCTCCCTGAATTTTGCTGTGTGTCCTCCTAGCCCACCATGGGACCTCATCTCCTCCTCAGTGAAACAGAGATGCTGATATTCTCTCTGTTGAACTAGCACTAACATTTGCAGAGCCAGGTCTCCCTGCCAAGCGCTGATGACCACAAGGGTTTAATCTGAAGTGAAGCTGCTGCGCTGCAGCTCACAGGGACCACGCGCGCACCCAAATGGGTGGAAATCAAGGATGCGTCTTCATCCGTCAGCTCCCTGTTCAGCCTTCCCCAGAGAGCTCAGCTCAGCCCAGCAGCACTGATACTCCAGTGGCACCAGATTGGGATGGAGAAATCGTGTCTTTTATGAAAAACGCAATGTTTTACTACCTTTGATTGGAGATATTAATCTCCTCCTACGCCCATCATAGCTGCATCAGGGCTTTGCACCATGGAAAGGAAGCAACCTAGCAGGCACCGCTACCCAGGCGTTCCTCCTGCTCTCAGCCTTGAGCTTAAATTGCCAGTCTTTGCTGGAAATACGGCTTCTTCTCTCCCTCTTCACAGCCTTTCCCAGATGCATAAGGAATGTGCATTCCGAGGGGTTACACTGGGGTCTCCTCTCTTTAGCATCAGCCTTTCCGAAACGCCAGACTCGAGGTGCAGCCAGAGGGCTGTGCTTGGCCATGGCTTAGCCGTGTTCGTACACATGCACCAGTGTCAACACACAAACGGATTTTCCTTCTGCACGAGAAAGCTCTCCCTGCACTATGGGCTCATTTAACGCCAAAAGAACAGATATTTCTTGCCCACGACATGAGCGCTCCCCAACCGCTCTCCCCACCGCAGGGCTCGTGCAGAGGCGTGGGGAGGGAGCTGCTGTGGGGAGCTTGGCTGTGCACATAGCGAGGCTATTTTTGCCCAGTGGAAAGTTTCCTGCATTCACAAAACCAGAACTACCAAGGCTGCGGCTCCCTCCCTTACCGCTTTTCCAAGTTGCTACCTTTTGTGGCCAGTGCGATGCCCAGCTCATGTGCGATGACCAGCTGGAAATTTTATGCTGGGTTGGGGTGAAGCTTTTTTCCTGGCTCTCACCAGGGTGGCCTGGCTCTTGCAAACATCGTCTCCTTCACCAACACGTTGCCACCATTCTTGGCCTCACTCATAGAATCATAGAATCATAGGGTTGGAAGGGACCTCCGGAGATCACCCGGTCCAACCCCCTGCCAGAGCAGGGTCACCCAGAGCAGGTGGCACAGGAACGCGTCCAGGCGGGGTTGGGATGTCTCCAGAGACGGAGACTCCACCACCTCTCTGGGCAGCCTGTGCCAGGGCTCTGCCACCCTCCCAGGAAAGAAGTTCCTCCTCATGTTTAGGTGGAACTTCCCAGGGTCAAGTTTGTGCCCGTTACCCCTTGTCCTGTCCTTGGCCACCACTGAAAAGAGCCTGGCCCCGTCCTCCTGACACCCGCCCTCCTGACACCACTCCTCCTTGCCACTCTCCCAGGGCAGGAAAGAGCCACTAAGAGCAAATGTGGTGCCCCCCGAAGCGTTTCCTGTGGTAACCGCCTCTGAAGTTGAATATTTCCTCCAAAACATCCTCAGTCTTCTTGCAGGCCTGGGGACTGGCCATAGCAGGGTGCCTGCATCCTGCTGCCTGCTTCCTGAAAAGAGGAGTCCTGCCAAAGTGTGACTTGCAGGAGATATTGCATTGGGTGTCACTGTGGCGTCCACATCAACACCAGGTCCTGCCCCAAATCCTTGTCTTGGGCAGGAGCCCTCCCTGCCACCCCCTTTTTGCTCCTGCCCCTCAGGAGGGATGTCAGGTACTTGGAATAAAAAACAGTAAAAGCAAAAGTGCCACAGTAGGATTTGCAATGAAAATTGCAAATGCAATTTTCTCCTTCATTGAAATAAATAGCTCCACATTTCTCTCAGCATCAGGAAGCCCACAGGAGCCGTTGCGTTGTCCTGGGGCTTACAAAAGCTGCTTGTGCCACCGCCACGGCTGGGGACGGGGAGGGGGAAGCGTCCCGAAGCCGGGAGGAGCCACTGAGGGCCGTAGTGACTAATTTGCAATTATTTTCCACAAGCAAGTCACATCCCTGCTGCACCCCTGCAGATCAGCAGCGGCAGATCCCCGCAGCCAGAACCCCCGAGGCATGAGAAGAGTCGAAGCACCGAGCTGTGCCCCAACGCTCAGGTCTCTGCACACGCGCACACACACACTTGCGTGAAGCCAGTGGTTTGGCCACCTCAGTGAAAGTAGCTTCAGATAGAAGTCCAAATTGCCTTTGCAAGAAAATCCAGCCAGGAGGACGTTGCAAGCTGACGCGAGGTGCAGGGAGGAAGAGCTCAGCACCACAGAGGCTGGCTTGGGCAAATCTCTCTGCTGGAAGGACAAATCGAGTTGCCAATGTGTGCCATGACCAGTGCCAGGACCACAGAGGGCCTTTGCCTCAGTGCATGCACAAGGCTGGGCTCCTGCAGCTCTTCCTCAACTGCAGCATCCTCGCCCCCAGATCCCCTCCCTGGTTGCTTGACCCAAAGGCAGGCATTGGCTCCGCCGTGATATTTTGGCCACAGACCCCACTGTAGGGATCCCTCACTCCTTCCCAATGGCGTTCTCAAGCGGTTTTCGTGCGGGAGATGGATTCCATGGCAGAGGAGAGCCGTGCAAAGCCTGGGCAGAGGCAGGAGATAAGTCAGGAAATCACACAGTGAAGCCGTGCCGTGGCATGGAATGCAGCACGGGCGTCAGAGACTTCTTTACCACCGGTGAGAGGAAACCAATGATGTTCAGGTGGGCGAAGAAACCTGAGCGAGAGCCAGATTGCTTCCTCCAGCCTTCACCACTCCGTCCACCTCTTGGCTTGCACTTCACCTCCTGCAAGGCTTGTGCCGGAAGAATCACAGAACATAGAATTGCCCGGGTTGGAAGGGACCTTTCAGATCGTCGAGTCCAACCATCAACCCAACTCTGACAAAAATCGTCACTAAGCCATATCTCTAAGCACCATGTCTGCCGTCTGCCTGGCTTTTAAATCCCTCCAGGGATGTCGACTCCACCACTGCCCTGGGCAGCCTCTTCCAACGCTTGACAACCCTTTCCATTAAGAAATTTTTCCTAATATCCACCCTGAACCTCCCCTGGCGCAACTTGAGGCTGTTTCCTCTTGTCCCATCGCCTGTTCCTTGGGAGAAGAGACCGACCCCCCCTGGCTACACCCTCCTTTCAGGGAGCTGTAGAGAGCGAGAAGGTCTCCCCTCAGCCTCCTTTGCTCCAGGCTGAACACCCCCAGCTCCCTCAGCCGCTCCTGACCCCACATGGTTTAAATCCCCCCCAAACCTGGATTTTAGGTGGGCAGCAGTCCCACGCTGACAGGTCCCTCTGTTCCCCACCCTACCGAGAGCCGCTGCTCCGGCCCCAGAGCCACAGCGCTGCCCGCGCTCCCACAGCATCCCTCCCAGACAACTTTACAAATCACTTTCTGCAAATCATTTGCAAACCATCTGCTCGAAAGTGGTAGCTGGGGGCCAGGTCCCCCCAACAAGGCCAGAAGCAGGTTTGGGGCTGGGCTGTAGCCGAAATCGCTGCTGGGCTTGGCCACAGGCACCCCGGCAGACCCTGGCTTGCACCTGAAAGGCTGAAGCAGAAACAGAAGGGCATAAAGAAACAGTCACAGTACCTATTTTTGCAGCATCCATTTTCAGGTTGAAATCCCAGTTCCGTGGCAGCTTGAGGGACATTTTGGATCAGGAAGGGCTTTTTTTCTTTTTTCGAGGGGGGCTTGCTTAGGAGACAGGCCAAAATGAAGCTCTGACAGTCCTGTGGGGATCCTGCGCCCCGGGTGCAATTCCACCCCACGAAGAGCGACGTCTCGGCAAGGGTTGATTTGCCAACGTACTTCCTCCTCCCTCCTCTGAGAGCGGCTGTGAACAACCCCATAAAAGTACTTTCCTGCAAAGCTCTCGTCTTGCTTCCCCGACGATGCCAAGGTGATGCTGCCTTGTTTTTTTGCCCCCCTTTTGCCTACCCCCTTTGGCTGGCGCGGAGATGCAGCAGCCCAGCCCCAGCCTGCACCGCAACGTGGCTGCCCGGGGCCGCTCGCCGCGCGCTGCTCGTTGCATTTGAGGAAGTGGGTGTCCTTCTCGGTGCCGTTGGTGCACTAGAAAATTGCTCGCTGAAGGACACGGCCCAGCACAGAGTTTTGGGAAATGCTTTGCTCAGCAGCAGAGCAGGTTGCGGCTCAGGTGGCCACAGCCAAACGCCGCAGAATGGCGTCTCTGAACATCCTAATGCAGCCCCGTGTGCACGGCCTGGATGACAGGGGTGTCTTTTGCATTTTCTTATACATATATATATAGTCCCCACAGCTGATTTAAGGTTTTTACACCCACTTTGTACCAGCGGTACGAGCGAAATAGGGATGAAATGGGGCTGCTCTTGGAGGAAAGGCTGTGGGTGTCAGAGCAGTGAGGGACAGGGGACATGGGCACAGACCCCACCAGGACCACAGGATCAAGCAAAGCCCCTTTCCCTGCTCGCAACAGCGAGTGTATCCTGTTTCGTGTCATTTAATGCTCGTTTTCCTCAAAAGAAATGGCCGTGCGTCTGTAAAGCAGACTGCAGTTCCATTAGCCCGAGCTGTAGCTCCTGAGACGCAGGGTAAACGCAAGGGAGGATTGTTGCATTCACAAACACCCAAACGCAGCAAAAAGCAGCAAGGGTGGCTGCAAGACACGGCAGCGGGTCCCAAGGGGCTCCTGGGGGGCGCCCAGCCCCGTTACCCCCCGTACCGAGAAAGCCCAGGCACTGCGGAGAGGGAAGTTGCCCTGAGCAGAAGCAGAACCAGCGACGTGGGGAGCGCGGGGGGCCGAAAGAGGACGCGGCCACCGGTTCCCCTTCTGATGTGCAGCCCAGCCGTCGGCCCCGGGATGCACCAAGCCGCTTGCAAAGGATTTTTTTTTTTCAGTCCTGGAGCATAAATTGAGGATGTGCCTCTCAGGGAAGGAGCCGGAGCCTGCGCTGACTGCCGGGTCGCAGCACAGCCAGGGTGGACCCTGGCGGGCTAATTTGGGTTAATCACAGCTGAAAAAAGAATTTGTTGCTTTGAGCAGTGATTGCATCTTTCAGGACCTCTCGGTAATGGCACCTAATTGCTTCGTAGGACTGATGAATATGGCATGGTGCTGCTGGGTCTGCCGAACTGGCCGACGCCTCCGAGGGCAACGTGTTGCCACATGAGATCTGGGGCTTGAGAGCAGTTCTGCACGGTTGCTACAGAGAAAGAGAGGGCACCATATTTTGTTGTTGTTGGAGGATTAATTTGTCTGACCAGCTCAGAGATCCCTGGCTCACATATTCCACTGCTGAAAGCCCAGGGAACATGCCGGTGTGGAAAGTGGTGCTATCGCAACGGAGCAGCCCGGCACGTACCCAGGCCTGAACTGGATTAACCCCAATATCCTGCTTTGGACCCAAACTGTCTGAATTAACTCCATTTCTGCTGTACCCCGAGCAGAGGGCCCTGAATGAATCCTGAATTAAGCATCATTTTTTTCCTCTTTCTAACCATATCTGCAGAAAGCTAGAGGAGCTCCAGGTCACGCATTTTGAGCCTTTTTTTCATCTCAACCAGGTGGGTTTTTTTTTTTTATGAAAGCCTTGTGAACAGCCGCCTTTCCCCACCTGCCTGTGTGAACAGGATGTCACGCGGCACTTTCTTCTCCTCGAGAAAGGAAACAGCAAGTGTTTTAACCCAAAATCGTGCAATTCAGCCCAACGCTGGGTGGCTACACTGCAGCAGCTCAGCCCTCTCTGGGGCCCCGAAACAGCCCTTCGCGAGCACCCAGAGAGCTCTTTCGGCTGCCGCCTCCTCGCTCCGGTCGGGTACCTGGTGGCTGCCTCCAGGTTTGTGAAAGGACACTACAAGATTGAGGTTGGTTTTTTTTTAGCAATCAAGCTGAGCGGCCTGTTCCTGAACTGAATGGCCCAGGGGAACTTAAAAAGGGCAAATCTCAGCCCAGAAAGTTGTTTGTTTTGGTTTTACATCCCTCTTCTATCAGGATGTCATGGAAAAATGTGTCTGGACAGAGGGCTGCATGAGACCTGCTCGCACAGAGGGAGCCTTGCTTTGAGGCTCTGTGTTTCTTTGGGTACAGAGCACAGCCAGCACCAGGGAATTCGCCGGTTTTGATGTTTTGATTTAATTACATTGGCACAGGATGGGGAGGAAAAAAAGGGGAGATCTTCAGCAGAACAGCTGAAATGCGAGCAGCGCTGCAGATAACGCCGGCCGCAGAGGCTGTCAGATGATGTGCCTGACTCACTGCAAGGCACGGGCACGCAGCCTGCCCCGCTGCCGGCCGGCTCGGCCGCTTGCCCAGAGATTTCCTAGTCTGTTTTCCAAAGCATTTAACACCGAGGCATCTTTCAGGACCTCTCGGTAATGGCACCTAATTGCTTCATAGGACTGATGAATATGGCATGGTGCTGCTGGGTCTGCCGAACTGGCCGACGCCTCCGAGGGCAACGTGTTGCCACACGCGAGATTTGGGGCTTGAGAGTAATTTTGCAAGGTTGCTACAGAGAAAGAGAGGGCACCATATTTTGTTGTTGTAGGAGGATGAATTTGTCTGAAAATGCCCACACAGTGTGACAGGAAGCAAGAAGAGGGCTGCTGATGGGTTGGTTTGGCTGAGCTGATAAGTCAAAAACAGTCAAGATAACACGAGAGCTAAAAATAGTATGTTTTGCTGGGTAAACAGAAGGATTCTGCTCTCCTAACCCCACGCAAGTCAGGAGAAACGGCTGAAATGAAGCAATAATTTACGCTAAGTGGAATTCCAACAATTATTCACATTCCCAATTAAATCTTCAGGGTAAAATGAGCTGATTTGCAGGGGGCAGCGGTGCCAACACTTCCCCCATCTTTGATCAAGATGGGCCTGCATGATCTGACCGCAACTTCCACTACAAAGCGCCCTGGAAACGTGGCCGTTTGTGTCCGTCGTGCAGGACAGGGATGATCTGCTCCTGCCTGCGCGCTCAGCCCACCCACAGCCTCCGCCTGCATCTTTGCTGCAACCAGGTCTGCTCTTAGCAAGGTCCCCGAGGAAGGAGAGCTGCAGGGCACGGAATGGGGGAATCTGAGTTTTAAACAGACCAATCTGCTTTACAGAGCACGGAAAGGAGGTTTTCAGCATCTCCCCAACTTCCCGACGGGGCTGAATAAAACTCCACTATAGATAATGGAACTTATATTTATTTAACAGTAACATATAGTATATAAATAGGGTAAATACTTTAAAATATACAATATATCACATTCGGACATTCGGTCAAAGAAAGGCAACTCTACATGTGTATCTAAAACATTAATCAAAAGAACAATGCACAGAGAAAGAAGCAGATGGCAGAAACATGTCAGGTCTGGAGAACAGGAGCAGACAAAGATTACAGTAGTACAAAATGCAACTCCGGGGCTGGTTAAGAGGACAGGAACCACGGGAGCTTTCACGCGATGCTTTTTGTGACAAACGCCTGTCCCCAGGAGGGTCTGGCTGGGCCGTACGGATGCTTTCCACACACCTCCGCCCTCCTCCGGTCATACGGGGAGGCAGGGGACGGAAGAGATGCCAGGATCCCACCGCAGCCGTGCTCGGGGGAGCTCACCGCACACGTCACAAACAGCAGGCATACCTTGGGATATAAGATACCAGCATTTTGCAGCCTGGCGCCAAGCGTTAGCTGATGCTACAGGATTTCCAGCTTCATGAGCTGCACAGAGTGCCATCAACCCCAGGCCACGGCTGCCCCTTCAGATCAGTGTCAGCAGATTTCTGAGCCCATCACCCCGAAGAATATCTAAATAATACACGCTGCTCGGCACGGGACATGACACCATGTGCAGAAACTAGGTTTTGGTGTTTCGCTCCGCACTGCAGGCCACGGTCTGGCCATTCATCCAATCTGGGCTACAACCAGCCCTGTAGAAGCCAATTCCTCTCAGAGCATGCCAAGTGCCCCTCCACACAGACCCAGCCCAGCCGTGCCCGCTCAGGCTGCGGGTCTAACCAGCGTCTGACCCGTATCGCTAAATCACCCACCAGCAAACAAACACCAGGAGCGTTTAGAGTGACCTCACCAGGACAGACAGCTTCTCACACCATGCAAAAGCAGCTTTCAAGCCACATGCCATCCCTTTGCTCATTAAATACGCTCACGTCCCTCCCTGTCCACTCTTGTGAAGAGGTGGTTTCCAAACCAGCCTGTCCCCTGCCAGGCAGCAGTCACACCCTCCTAAGCTGCAAAGCTTCATATTGGCCAAATCCTGCTTTTCTCTTGCTTCCGATCCAAGCACACACGCTGGCTGATACAGTACCTCCCCCCTTGCTGGTCTGCTCTCACGGTTAATTCCCTCTTGCTGGGCACAAGCAGGAGGAACTTCTCAGGTTGCGGAGCCCACTGTGAACAAAAACTACTGTGCAATGCCGAGCTTGAGCCCTGCAGCCGGAGAAACTTCAGGTGAGCATCCCCGCGTCACCCTACCTCGACATCCCTGGTGTCGGTTTGGCCCCTCCAGCAGCACGTCAGCCTCCCTCCAAACCTAAAATCTTGCGAGAGCTGCAGCATGACCAAGGTCCTGCAAGGCTTAATGCAATCAAACGAGATGCAACGTGCCTTGGTACATGTCCCTTGGCATCACAGTTAACTCCTTTAGGGACTGCCAAAGCCAGCAACATCAGCTTTTCATTTCCTCTTACTTTCTAAGCCTAACTTGAAATATCTACGGCAAAGGAAAGCCACTCACAGGCTGGGCTGATGGGGAAAACCCCCCAAACGCTCCCCGAGACAGCATGCTGTCGCTAAGAGCTGAGCAGCACTATCACATACTCACACCAGCGGTATAGAAGTGGGTTTGCCAGCCACAGCTCTCAGCCCGACGGAGGACACGCTACGGTGCTCATCAGCGTTTCTCAGCAAGATCAGCTGTACAGCTTGCAAATAATCTCAACGACCCCCCATCTCCCTCCCTTCCTCCTCCGTTTCTCAAACGGATGCACTCTTCCCATTCAGTTCACTAAGCTTCAGTGCGGGATGCTAAACCCCTTCTACGTGGCTTTACCCTTCAGGATCAAAACAGGCTCAGAAGTCCGCGCTTTAACTGCTCTGCTGGGAAGGAAGCACGAATAAAGCTGGGGGCTCAGGAGGAAAGCCACCCTCGGGCATCGCCGCTGCTGCGTCTCCCCCAGCCCTGGGAAGCCACTAAACGCAACTGCTTTGCCCTCCAGTGTCCGCATCCAGCACTACACCCTTCAAAAAGGCCCAAATGCTACTTCAAATCAAAAGCATGCAGAAAAGCTTTGCGCTGGATTTTTGCCCCACTAATTACAACTAAAGGTTTAAAGCAAGACGAGCGGGAGACTAAAGACCCATATGAAAAATTTCTTAACGTAAAGAGCAGTACACTTTTGCAATATTTATCAACACTATAGCTTCTTCTGATGACTGACTTCTGACCCAACAGCGCCCTACAAGGGGTTTTGGGCAGATGGTGGCAATGGGCAGGGAGAATCCGGAAAAGCAGCAGCTCATCTGACCCCACAGGGCAAACTACTTTTCCAGGAGTACACAAACCCCTCTCACTTCCACAGCTGTTCCCAGCCTGGGTGCTCCTTGCAGGTGCCCCCACTCCGCCTAGCTAAACTCAGCCGAATGTCACGAAACGCAGACCAAATGTTCTCCCTGGGCAAAGCAAGATGGAAGCGCTTTAGTTCTCCCCTCCAATTTTCAGATTAGGGGCTTGGACCAATATCCTCTAAATCGATGAAAATAAATCCCTGCCTAGTTGAAGCTGGAAGAGAACAGTCTCCACAACCAGTCCAGGAAAGCCTCTGCGTACACCATTGGCATTAACCAAATGCAATCCTGACCTGGCTCCATCACAGCAGTCCTGACTCCTGCCAGAAGCCAGCAACTTTGCCAGCACCGTGCTGAAAATACTTCGTGGAAATGGACCCTTCTTCTCCGCAACCTGTGCTTTCCATCAAATATCAGTATTTGCAGTACAATGGGCACAAACTTCGGCCCTGTGGTTCCTGTTCAGGGAGATGAAGCAGAGCTTATGACACAGGAAGAGTCCTACGGAAATGCCAGAGAGAGGTTGGGATCTACCAACGCATTTACACACGCGCGCTCTCGCTCACTCAGCGTGAATGGAAGCAATGGCAGAATCAGAATGTGGAGTATGAGCTACGAAGTATTTTCAGGTGTTTTATTTTCCGTCGACGCTTAGCTAGCTTGCAGCGTGTACACGTCTCCATATGGGGGGGGTGGGGGGTGTCTGCGTAGGAGGTTTGTTTCGGCAACTGTTTGAAAACAGCCAAGTACTTCTGTATTATCTTTCCCTGTCGCTCATTCCCCAGGTTAAAATAAGGTAAAGTTTCTCTCTCCCATGCACAAACTATGGAAAGAAGTAAAATCAGAGTCACCTTGTATCCGGGAACATTGCATAAGGTATAAACCAGGGGTATTTTCACTGTCTGATCACAAAAAAAGGAAAAGCTTTACAATCTTTAGGGCTCTCATTTTTAAATAATACAAAAGTATGACAAAATAAAGGAAAGTACTTAGATAAAACTTGCAGCTATTAAGTACAAATTATTTATGACAAGATTTAGTAAGCGGAGCAGGGCAGAAACCTGCAGGTAACGAACCCAGACTGAAATGCGACACAGACCATGATAAACTCAGCAGCACGACATCTAGAACTCAAGTAACAAACAGGTGAGAGACATGATCCCTGAAAGAAAAACAAAATACCCAGCTGGCAGCACCAGCAGGGTGCTGGAGCCCCAGCCAGCAAACTTCAGGAAAAAAAAAAAAACAACCCCAAAAAAACCCACCCCAGGTTGGAAACTGCTCTCCAAATTAGTTAAAATACCCCAGTGCGGGGTTTCCAACCATCGAGAAATGAAAAACTGTGGTTCAAAGTTTCTTAAACGTTATTTGAGAGGGGGGAAAAAAGAACTAAGTTATTTAAAAGGTTGTTCTTAATTGGCAGGAATTACTCAACGAAACTTCAATGTTCTTTAAAACCTATTTACTTGATTCCGTTTTGAAGCAATTTGAACCTCACACATTCCCACAAGCACCTACTGGTTTCTTGACTCGTTGTCCCCTGTCTATTTCTGGTTTAATTGATTATAAAAATCTCATTTGCCAAAATATCAGCCATAAGGGAGGAATGTGAGAGGCACTGCAAAAAACAGCAAGTGAAAACAGGTGCACGTGCCTGGGCAGAGGAAATGTGGCTGGATTAGTACAAGATCCTCCTCCAATTACTCGAGCCTTGTGCTCACCGCGCAGTCCGCAAGGAGACTGCGCACAGGCATGAACGTGGCTTTCTGGGAAAATTCACATTGCGTTCACAGTTACCACCGGAGAAGATGATGGTCCCCAGAGTTGCCATCGTGAAGGCAGCCCTGCACCACGGCGGGGGGAGCTGCACGGCTCCACCTTCCCTGCGGGCTCCCGCGCGCGGAGGCAGTTGCAGGGACAGCGCTTTGTGCACCCCCCGCGTAAACACGCTCACAGGAAAAGTTCAGCTCTGCCCACATGCACCGAAGGTTAAGAACAGACCACGAGGACAGTCGTACCCTCCTACTTCACCCAACAGTCCTTCCAAGCCCTCACTCCTTTTTTTCAGCTACAAACCCGAGATTTGCTCATTTGAACCAAAGCTATATAAATACATTATTAAAAAAACCCACAAATGCAAACGTTTACCGAGAAAGGAACAAAGGTTACAGTGAAATGAGGCCTTGTTATTGTCTTAAATCAGGCAAGCCAGGAATTTCCTCAAAGAGGCTCGTCTGTTTTCAGTCCTGTTCCAATCGCCCGGCTGTCTACGCGTCCTCCAAACGACCTAACATACCCTTGTCGACAAGGTGTGCTTTTAGCGTGTTGAAGATGTGGAGCTGCTGGTCTGGCCGCAAGGTTAAGAACTGCTGGATCAGTTTGCTCGGGTTAGGACCTCTGAAACACAAATGCAGCATTATCAATGAGTCACACTGCTAAGGCTTTGTATCTGGCAACCCAAGTGCAATTTCGTCAAAATAATACGCTTAAAAGTAACATCCACGTTGCCCGTTCCTTCACCAGTTCCACCCAGGGAGCTTCACTCCATTTGAGATGTGGAAATGGATTCAAAAGGCACAGGATGCTGAACTGCAAACAAAAAACCCACCCC
This sequence comes from Stercorarius parasiticus, assembly GCA_013396915.1. NCBI lineage: Eukaryota > Metazoa > Chordata > Aves > Charadriiformes > Stercorariidae > Stercorarius > Stercorarius parasiticus. The sequence continues at coordinate 56,766 of VWZL01005097.1, forward strand.
AAGCCCAGTGTGTTTCAAGAGGGTTGTGCATCTTCCCGTATCAGCAGGTGCTCCCCCTCAAAAATCAAAGCAGCCACACAAAGGCAGTTCCTCACCTCCTTCAGTACATCTTTTATGCACCTACAGGCTTTCTTCTGTGCTTGGCTACAGAATACTTGTTAATGCGACAAAATCAGATTTTTCTGCTCGTTCAACTCTGGAAATCCTGCTCGAGACTCACAGGGATGCAGAAGGGACATGGAGGCGTTTCAGAGGGACTGGAATAACAGAGCTTGGTAAATGGGGGTTGCGTTTCCAGCCCTGCATGACCCTGCTAAAAGATGCTTCCCTTCATCAAGCCTCTATTTCCTCTCCATCTCGTGTTTTTAGATGTTAATCTAACGGACATAACAACTGTCTGTGTTATTACAAGCCTGTGCGTCATTTGAGTTTGACAGGGCCCCAAAACTTCACCGCAAAGCAATAAATACCTGATAAAGCTTGCGATGTACACGTTAACAAAGGTAGCCATCAGGTACTGACAGTCAAAGCGGTCCATGATACCTCCGTGCCCTGGGATTGTGTTGGCAAAGTCCTGTGCAAAGCAGAAAGAATCGTATTGAGCAGCCTCAAATGCCCCTTACCTGGACTTGCTTATGTACCGCTGTGCATGACACATACGCTCGCTCTAACTCTTCCCCGAAGGCAAAAGTCAAAGACAACATTTTGTTTAATCTCTCCCTGGTTTTAAAAAGTTTCTCCTTTATGAAGATTACCAGCGCCTGCGGGACATCGAGGCTTGACTCGGATCTGTCACTCAAAGGTCAAGGAAGGCTAATGTTTCTTGCATCCCTGTCTTGCCTTTCAAGGCATCTTAACCAAACACAGGCTGTTTATACGTAAAACCAGCCTGCAAGACATCAAGGGAAGCCTCAGATTGCAAAATTTCCTGACTGGGTCCTTCTTCCTCAACCTCAACTTCTGCACCAAAGTGGGGTTTAGAATTTCGCAGCTGAAATTTTAAGGTCTCTCCCCGTTCACTCAAAAAAAAGTAGATCCTGCTGCAGCATTTGATCTGTGACCGAACAAACCTGCCCTCCCTTCCCAAAGCTCCCAGCCTGCCACCCCTTAGAGCACAGGACTGTTCAGAGCGGTAGCGACCATTTAGTCTTTCCTTTCTAAAACGTAAATTACCTTCACCATCCTCACCTTGATTTTGAAGGCCCTCTTAAATCCACTAGCAAAGAAGCCTCCGAACGGCCCAATGAGGGAGGCGAAAGTAGACAGTGCGATGCTGTGGATTTGGAAGGGGTACATCCGGACTGTCTTCTGCAGAAAGAAAGACAGGTCAGAGAAGGATTTTCAACGAGACCAGCACTGTCCACCGCTTCCCCTCTTTCTGTGCTCTCCAGGCTTCAGACCAGTTGGTTTTCGAGTAGGTTAATGTCCCACTGGACCTGGGACAATTCCTTTGAGCCTTCAACCAACATGGAGCACCACTAAATTCCCCTTTTTCTGGATGTACCATCGTCCCTTGTCATGTTCCTTCGAAGACCATCAAAATACAGCCCGCTTCTCTTTTCTTAGTGTTCCTATCCCAATAAATAAGATCCAGTAAACAGAGAGAGTCCTACCCAGCCCACCACGGACTGCAGCACCAAGGGGATGTTGTACTCCTGTAGCTGGAACAGCTCGGACGGCTCACAGTCCACTGTGAAGCTGTTGGTGTCGTTGTTGAACTCCACCGGACAGGTGAAGCACCGGTACCCAGACATCACGTAGGACAGCTTCAAGGAGAGAGAAAAAGAGAGGCAGCAAGAGAAAACAGGGTTAATATTTTCCTGAGCAATGTGGCAGAGCCGATCTCAAGGGAAAAGGCCACTCAAGGAGACAAGGCAAGGCAGGAGCCGCACTCCCAGCTTCATTAAGAAGATTACTCTCCTGAGAAGCAGTAATTGGCTAAAGGCAGAGTAAGCATTTTCATTTAGTAAGCGCATCTGTTCAGCAAGCAGTGATCAGAGCCCCGTACACACCGGCTGAGACAGGCCGCACCTTTCGGCTGAGAGGATGGAAACAAGCAGACACAGAGATCCCCATAAAAACAGGTAAGAAGATTCCAAGAGCGCTGAATTCCCCACCCAGCCCTTGAAATGATGCACAGCATTCATCCAACAGCAGCAGAGAGAAAATGTCAAGGATAATTATTGTAATGAACGTGTCACAGGGTCTAAAAATTTCCTCCAGGACTCTGCTCCTTCTGCAGTATCTGCACCCAGCACAACACAGCCTTGGACCAGTTCAAACCCGGGTCAGTAAGGAAAATGTGAAGCCTCTGCCAAGAGCTGAGAGAGCTTAAAACTTGACTACTTTGTTAGACAAAACCCTGTCACCCTACGAAGGGCAAAGACCAATGAAGTAAGCACCACGTTTGCTACTTACCAGCAATCCAAACAAAACGGTGGCAAAAAATCCTCCAATAAAACCCTCCCAGGTCTTCTTTGGGGAGAGCTGCCAGAAAGAGAAGGGGGTCATTACAACCTGTCCCTCTCTGCACACCGCCGCCCACCTAAGCAGCCCTTCCTCACTTGGGAATTGCTGAGGCAAATACAAATTAGTGCCAACAACCAACAAATAAAGAATTTGGTCAGAGGCTGACACTAACGTCTCGGCCTGAAACAGTTCATTTAACTTCACAGCCTCAAGGACCGGGATGCACACCGACTTCAAACTGGAGGCTTGCTTCAGACCCACAACAAGCCGCAAAACTGGAGATGGGGGAACAGAGGACTAGACCCAAAGAAAGCAAAATGTGTGTTTCGACCACCAAAGTGTTACAAACCTTGATGAGCGGTGTGCGGCCAAAGAAGAACCCAAACATGTATGCCATGATGTCGTTGCAGATCACACAGGAGATTGGGACGATGAACCTAGATGGAAGGAGAATCAAACCATTGGGAAGGGCCAAGGTCAGACAATTCCAAGACTTAAATAAATGAGCAGCTGCTTCACAAGATGCTTAGCAGTGCCATCACATCAACGTCTCCCCCTCCAACGCAATGCAAGGAGCTGCCACTTGAAGCTCCTAGGGAAATCTGAGGGGGTCGCTCCAGTGCTCTGGGCTAAAAAGCAGGTCGGGTACCCACAACAGCCTGATTTAAGCACATTTTCTTTTGCCACACGTGACGTGCTGTTAGACAGTCACCTCCTTTCCCCCAGGAGAGGTTGCATTGTAGCTGTAAGCAGGCGGCTCCCAAAGCACTCAGGGCTGGTTGTGGCACGCAGAGGAACATGCGATCTTAAAGTGGCCACAATTAGTTCCTGCCCCTGCTCTTGGGAAGACCACCAGAGGGGCTTCCCCTCTGCACAGCAGCTGGAGTAAGGCCGGAGGTTGCAATCTCCTTCCTTTCACAGTGCTGCTTTTTCCATTTTGCTAACAGCATTGCCCCAAATCAAGTGCCGAGCAGCACTTTCCCATCCATTTGCTAGATGTGGGTAGAAAGAGAAAGCACCTACACAGGCCTGACGCTGCCTGAAAGGTCCCTGCACCCCACAGCAATTTTCAGATGCTTCTTTACAACAACTCCCTGTACTGCTCAAGTAGAACAAAGCAAGTTCTAAGTCGCTGAGGTTATCACTCAATCTTTTGCTTTTCTATTCTGAACAGGTTGGGCCCTCACAGGAAGCACCTTCTCCTGGGCCATTTGTTTTTTAAAAGAACAGTTTTAACTCAAAACACGGTCATTCGTTTCAGGCTGCAGAAATCAAAGCAACTCAGAACGCACGGCAACTCACCATATCATTCCTTCAAACAGGTTGTGAATGATGAGGTGCGACTGGGTAACAACAATTAGCAACGTCACATGGGTCCATCCAAACTGGAAGAGAAGACAGCATGCAGTCCAGCCTGCCTAAAGACACTGCCCGTACGCAGCGCTGGCAGAAATCAGATGCTGTTCGATACCTCTCAGACAGAGAATGGCTCATGCAAATGTGCATTTCTAGTATGCACCTTCACCACGACAAACATCGAGAGTCACAGGAACAGTCACCTGTAAAATTTACGGGCACGTTCTTCAGCTCGAGCCCAGAGGTGACCTTCATTGTGAAACCTTCTGCTGGACCAGATGCTCTTTAGCCCACCCCTATCCCTATCACACTCAGCTTTCTGACTACATAAAAACAGGAGAAGACTGCTAGATACTCAAGCCACATCCCTGCGTGCTGAATATACTGGAAAGCGAAACTAGCTGTGTCAAACAGGAGCGATGCCTTCCTGATGTTTGGGAAAAGGGGGACATATAGCCAATTAACCCTGGGGGCGATCTACCCTCAGCACAAGAGTCAAGTAACCTTGTGCAGTCCTCTCAGCTTGCTGCAAGTTTCTCAACAGCATCCACAAGTGCACAGAGAAGAGAATACATGTTTGCAGGGAAATTTGGTCAGAGCCAGATTCCGAAAAATACAGTCTGCTCACAGTAACTTTTCTTCCAGGCAATGTTACAACGCACAACCAGCACAGAAGCATCTACTGACACACATTCCTCTACACACCAGCTTCAAGCAGCCCACACTACTCATTCTTCTGCCTCCAGCTGGGGCAGCCAGACCCGGCATTTAACCTTACCATGTAGAACTGGAGGCGATAGTGTTTCTTCACCAGACTCAAGACGAACATGCAGAAACCTATGAGAGACAGAAGAAAAGTAAATGGTGGGAATGTACCTTCAACAATAAGAAATACTGTTTTACCGTGACTTTGCACAGCTCCTTAGGAGTTTGAGGAAGCAGTAATGCAGAGTGGGAAAACGCGCTACTTTGGAAGTCACAAAATATCGTTGCCTACACGTAACCCTTGGACAGATGAACAATCAAGCCTGGCTGTCCCATACAGATTGTGGAGTTTTCTTCTACAGAGCCTCATGTAAGAGATTTGCCACCACTACTCTAACCATGCAGCCAAGTTACAGCATCACTGAGCAGCAGAGATAATTCGCTACGGATACTGCATTGGATACAATACTCAGGACAAGAGTAGTTCAAGATTTCTTCCCTCCAGCCCAGACAAGATTAACGAACTGAAAATGTGGGCTCTACCTGTCAAGTACAGGGCGAAAGAAATGAAGCGGTGGTATTTGCTGAGAATTCGCAGGGGCTCCTCTCTCTGAACCAGGGTGAAGAAATAATCTGTCACAGTCTCACCATAGAAAAAGTAGTTTACACAGAGCAGGAAGTACCTGGGAAGGACAAAGATGCTTGTTAGCAGGACCCCTAGAAGGCTGCTGGACAAACACAGAACGTGACTGATCCCTAAGGTCTTTACATTGCTCTAGTACACTGCAAACAGGCTAACTTCAAGTGACAGCCACAAGTTTATTTCCCCCAGTTTAGAAATGTCACCTTCATTTAAAGAGGTGGCTGCATCTCTCAGTGCTCCTCTTTGTGATGGATCATCCGTCGGGGTTTGGTTTTGGCCTTGTGATGCACAAAGACTTTCTGCCTTTAGGTGGCACTCCTCAACTCCTCAACAGGCCTCTGCGAGCTTGTACCTGCTCCGTATCTTCTGAAAGCCCTGCCCCCGCCCGCTCCCCAGCCCTTAGGTCCCAGTGTTCAGCCCCGCTTCACAACCACCCAAAAACTCCCATCCCACCCAAGCAGCCATGCCCATCTCTAAGTGGTGATGCCTGTCAATGCTGTCCCTTGCACAGGTCACGGGACTCAAATCGCTGTGTGCTTCATTAACAACAGGACAAACGTTATCAATACAGGCTCTTTCAAGATATTGATCTACCAAGATCTGGGGGGGCTTTTCCTTTACAAGAGCTGCTAACACATGACCCTGGTCAACACACAGCAATCCCAGGGTCTCTGGCTTAGAGGTAGCCAGATGATTCCCTTGCTGCCAGTCTGCAGCAAGATGAAGTGTTACTGCTGCACACAAGCCTGGGACAGGGAGCGGGGACGGGGAGCAGCCCCGTTACTCACCAGCTGAGTGTCCTGAACCAGGGCAGGTCATACGAGTGGTACACGTTATAGCCAATTGTGATAATCTCATGGAAACATTTGATCTGGACACACATCACCTGCACAAAAAGACATGCGGAAGCTGTAATACACGTTGCTTAAATGCCTCTTTCCTCAAGGAGATAAAAAAACATGCATGTTCCGAGCAAAAGATAGTTTAGCAGTTGCTGTCAGTCTGGCAGGAGTCTCCTAATCCAACATGGGAAGCTCACCATGTTGTTTTTCCCTCCCCTTTCCTCTGCAGGAGGTTTCTAACGACCCCCTGTATTAGTTTTAATTGCAGCCAAATGCTACCACCAGGGCAGGCGGCCACGGACTCCTTCCAGGTTTCCTCCACGGAGAGAGAAAACCAGCAAGCTGAATAAAGATCTCCAAAATACGAGGCTCTGAGCTGCCCACTCCAGCAATGGTCCCAGCCACCTTCCCCCTTATCGCTGTGAAAATCAGGGCATCTCTCTGGAGCACTTACTATCGTCATTAAGACCATGGGTCCCAAGTAGATGATGATGAAAAAGAAGGTGATCATTGCCAGCGTGAGGATGCCTCTTACCCACCAATTCTTCCATCTAGGCCATAGAGAAGGAAAGACGTTAGAGAAAGTTAAAACAAAGCAAGGAAGCAGGACTCCACTTCTGCTCTCTGCACATCACAGGAAGGAAACTGAGCCCTGGAAACCCTACGGTTCCTTTTGGTGCTGCAGAGAGACCCTGATTCACTGACGAAGGCCTGGTTGCAGCAGCTGCAAGACTACGGCTCCGCTCAGTCTTCCCTGCTATGAACTTTACTAAATGCAGAAGACATTAGCCAGGTGTAGAGCATCTCCAAAGGGCACTGAAACAGGACAGGAGAGCATCTGCTCCTGTTCTACTACAGGTTTCCCACACCTTGGACAAGCTGCAGGATAAGTTCAAATAAAATGGGGACCATTACCCCTCTCTGCGCTCCTTCTGAAAAGGAGACATGGGCCCTGGCGTCTTGTGCGCTCGCTACTCTCCAACAGACCCTGCCTTGAGCCTCTCCCATCCTCACAACACATCCAGGAGAGACACCTTCTCCCATGACAGGAACAAGATGCTTTTCCCCAAAGCAGTGTGTAGAAAACATTCCCGGTTTGTTCTTAAATCTTGTCCTTATCAGCATGCTTTCCTCATGCATTCCAGCAGAAGCCGGTCACAACAGTCGTTAAAAACCAGGGCAGATGAAGACTTTGGTGAGTCAAAGTGAAATGCAATGTTTTCTGCCCCACCCAGGCCTCTTTTCACCTGCCAAGACCAAGCCCGCAGCAAGGCAGCCCTCCCGCAGCCCTCCCCGCCACCGGTGCTCTCCCACACACAGCAGCCCCGAGCGCCGCGCTCTGCTCTCCCCGCTAGCGTCACCCCCATCTTCTGTTTCCTGTCGCCTCGGGGGCACCTTCCTGCTTGCACGCCAGGGAGGGAGAGCGCAGCGCTTCCGAGAGCTGCTTATTCAGCTTCCAGCCACCACCGCCATGCTGCCGGGGCTAGGAAAGCCACAGCAAGGACGCGGGGACCCTGTCAGCAGAGGGGAGTGATGCTCAGTGAGTGCTACCTTGAGGACAGATTGGAGAGAGCTCTGTTCAGGACCTCCGGAGTGTCATCCGATGTCGGCACCGGGGGCGATCCTCCAAATTCGGATTTGCTTTCGCTGTCTGATGCTGTCTCTCCATCCAGCTTGTTCTCAGACTCTGATTCCTGCAAGTTAAAGAGAGACAAAGAGCTTCACTAGACACAGTGCTGGCGCTCTGAAGAAACCCGGAGCAGCCCACGGGATGTAACACCAACCACCACCCTGCTTCTGCATGTGAGAAAGAGAAGAAAATATTCTGGGCATCACACGGGGTTATACCCACGAGAAACACCACCAAGTGTTTTAGGTGACATACGTGATGGGTTTTACTCTCCATCACTCTCTGCAGCAGCCACAGAAAAGGATCTGTTCCCTCTGAACAGGTAAAGACGCCTCGCAGTTGATTAATAAGTATCTCCAAGTGCAGCAAGCGCGTAAGGGACGCGGGCTTGTTAGCAGGAATTTTTACAAGGTCTCCCAATCCCCAGGCAGATCTCCAAGTATGCAACGCTGCCCAAATTAGAGAGAAAGCCTGTCTCCAAGTAGACAGGCTCAAGGCTTCCAGACAGACTTTTCAAGGGCTGACTTTACATGCAGGCACCAAAAATAACACCGAGCCCATCCTCAAATAGCTGAAGAGGAAGAGCATGGCTTATCGCTCAGGCCCAACCATCCCCCCTGGCCACAGAAGAAACCTGACGTACTGGAAAGAAACGCACGTGCTTTCCCCACCGCTTGTACTGCTCCAGCACTTAGAGCAAAGTCCTGTATTTGGGGGGTAAATAAATACAGGCGAGGCAGGAGGTTACTGAAGGCTCTGCAACAGGCCAGTGGTGGAAAAAGGATTACGAATGACCTCCTGTCTCCCAGGCAGCCCCATGCCCTCTCCCCAGCAGCGGTGTTTCCTCCGGTACAGCTCCTGAATACAGAACGAATCCAAACTTCCATGTTTTGCCCCTCATTTCAGCGGCAGAGCTTCATCCTGCTCCTCAGTCCCTGAAGCAAGGAAGGAAAACGCCATTCCCTGGGGAGCGCTCGTGCATGAGGCAAAGCAGAGCCCATGTATTTGGCCTAGACCACGGGCTATTTTAAACTTCCCGGAAAGGAGAGCGTGTTTGCAGGAAAAGCAAGGAGGGAGCCAAGCTGACAAACACTGGGAGCTCTGCAAACAAAGCGACTTCGTCCCGTTGGGCTCCCAGGCAGCGCTGCCCCGCGCTTGGAGAGGGGGGACCCCCACCAAAACAAGCACCCGCTGGGGCCAGTTTGGTGTGACCAAATCGAGGGGTATTTGTAGTTCACTGGAGCAGGAAGACTTGAGTAGCTCCCTTATTTAAAGCAGGAAAAGATACTTATTCCCCAAGGCTGCAGGCCAGGTTCGTACAACAGACAAGGACAGCTAGACACCGTCAGGTGGAGGCAGCTAAAAATACAACGGTGTTGTCAGAGATGACTTCCGCGGACGAGCGAAGCACCAGCCATCGCACCCTGCGTCGCCTCCTCCTCACCCTGCTCCACACTCACTTCTTTCCATTCCCGTCACCTGGGAAGGACGAGGAAAGCACAACTGAACGCCTCTGGCAGCACTCACGTGGGCGTGGAGAGCCGGCAAAGAAACGCAACTTGGCTTTTCTTCAGCTGGTTTTTAACTGACCTGTGAAATCCACTTGCCGGTCAGGCTTCAGAGAGATTTAGTGCCATTTAGCTGAGAACACGAAAGATCAAATCTGTAAGGCAGCTGCAAAGGGCAGCAGGTGAAAAGATGGTAAAAGTCACTGAAGACCCTGGGTTTGGCATCCTACAGCACAGGTCAGGGGCCCTGTTCCCAAGCAGGTTTTGGGAAATGACTGTGTTTAGCTACACTCTGTTTCCCATCACAATGCTTTCTTTATGCTTTCTCCAAGAACAGGATTCTCTGAATTATTCCCCTGTGAGCAATCTAAACAGCGGAGAAAAGCTTCAGCTCCAGCCTGACCAAACTCCGTTTCTCCTTCTGGCCTTCTAGATTGCGTTTAGGATACGGGGGCTTTGCTTCTCCTGTTGCACATTTCTAAAAAAGAAAAATTAATGTGACTGATTCAAATCTAAGGGGCAAGGAAGCGCTTAGGTACTTAAGGCAACCACCACCACCCGTACAGGCTAAAACCAAAAACCTGAAGCAGAATTTCTAATGCAATCCAAGCATCCATCATCTCATGCAAGCCTCAGGCTCGCCAGCGTGTGATAAAAGGAGTAAGCATTGGAATGAGGAAGCAGATCCAAGCCAGCATCCCTGCATTTTATTCCCCAAAGCACTAACATTGCAGGGCAAAGTGCAAGGCAGGCAAATTATTCCTTGCCTGTAGCCCAAGTTTCACAAAGTGCTCAGAGACCAAAAGAAAGGGAAAGAGCATTGAGGCCTCCCTCCCTTCCACTGCTGGCCAAGAACGTGAAGGATGAAAGCAACTGCACAGCTCAAGAGACAGAGGAATTTGATGTTGCAACCGAGCGAATCTGTCAGCTGCTGGAACTGGCAATCCCCGTCTCTGCCACAGCCCAGCCGATGATTTCTTGCACTGACACAACGGTGCAGCCCAATTCATGTAAACCACATCACCAGTGACCGGCTCCACCGCTTTCAGCACGATGCCAACCCAAACCTCGTGCTGCAAAGTGGTTTGGTCTCCCAGAGCAGGGGCAAAGACCCGCTGGATCAGTCCAGCGGCACCCGCGTCCCGCTGTTCCCCACTTCATCCTCAGCAGCGGGAACAGGAGAGGTTGTGCAACTGACACGCAATACCCACAGCTCCAACAAACATCGCCACGCTGTTTCCAGAAAGCACAAAGAAGGCAATCAAGAGGTTTGTCAAGATAAAGGGACATGGTTAGGGTGCAACACTAAATGTAGGACTCATTCCCACCACGTGTCTTGCTTGCTCAATTTAAGCCTGATGGGTAGTGGAAGGAAACATTTTCCCTGATGGAAGAAATCAGGAGTCAAAGTGAGGGCTAGCATATATTTTGACGTCTTCATCTTGAAAACAACTGAGCAGCGTCGGGAATCAGCTCTTCTCCCTACTTAGATCTCTCCTCGAAACAGGCTGCTGAGATTATATAGGACATTGTGCCAGATACAGGCTATGGAGAAGACTCAGTAATTGACACTATTTTTATACCTTTTATGCAAATTGCAGCCATCAGCCTACAAATCACCAGTTTAAGCAGCTGAGCGGGGTGCTAAATAACTTGCTTAAGCCTGAGCGTGATGCACTCTGGTCTGGGCTACTTAATCCAGCTGTGGCATTGCCTTGGTCACCCCCTCCCGCACGTTCCCACTGCCCTCTCGCTGCTCCTCCAACCCAGCCAGCCAGATCCCCGTCCCCGAGGGATAATCATCGGATAGCACCGCTTTCCACAAAGCAGCTTGCAGCAGCAAGCAAAGAGCGCAAACCGGCACAGACGACAGTGAGTGATGCTCGCCGAGGGCTATTGCCGGTGAAAATTTAAGCTCATTATAGTCGGTTCTTCTACAAAGAGCTTGTGACTGCACGGGGCAGGTTTGGGCTGTGTTAAGCCACAGACTGCAAACAGTGTCCCGCAAGGCCAGTACCAACAGTGTTTCAGGGAAGCTGGCTCAAATAGATGGCATTGTGTCACCAATTCTGCAGCTCTGCCAGGAAATACCATGTTTCTTATGCCTCTTCTGTGCTGTTTTCTCCTATTTCTGCCCTGGTAGCAAAAGCCTGGAGAGACCCAGACTTGCAGCCAGTTAACCCAGAAATCATGACTTCTCCCCTTTCCCGGCTACCGGACCATACTCCCTCCTTGAGCCTTCAATGGACCTTTTCTCAGCCCTTTTTTGGCTGTTGTTTAGGTTCTTCCTAAAATCAAAGCTATTTAGACACAGGCTGATCCTCGCATCCATCGGATCGTGCCTGAACCAACTCTGACTTTGAGGGAGAAACTAACACCCCACCACCCTGGTACCTGAAAGCTTCGATCTTGCACCAGGGTCTCACTGAACCAGACGCTGCCCAGACAAATGAAACCTTTCAGCAATCCCACCACCTTCCACTGGTGTTCTGCACGGGGACAGAGCTGACTCCAGCTGCGTTTATTCCATATTTGCTTACCACGCTTCTCCCTCACCAATTTTTCCTGCTCTTTCAGTTGTTTATGTTCCCTCTGCCTCTCTCCTCCGGGGCAGGAGGGCAGAGCACCCGCTGCAAAGGGTGCCAGGGCGTCAGAAATCCGCCTGCGTGATGCAGAGCCGGGAAACAATTAAAACCCATTAGCAAGAACAAAACAAACTCTCCCTCCGATTACGCTGGAATCTGGCTTTATTTTTCCATTTCTTTTCCAGGGTAAGCATTAAGTCTATTAAAACACAATCAGATGCAGTAGCTTTTACTGTCTTTTGTTACCAACATGGAGTTATTAAATTGAAGGGCTTCCTTTTGTGCAAATCTGCCTGTCCGGCACCGTAGGCAAGCCCAGTGCTCCTTCTTCAATTTACCATCATCAATATTGAAGGCTTCTTAAAGAATCAAGGGAATAAGTAACGCAGGAATAAAATCAAGATAGCAACATACATTTTATCCTAACTCCTTCATTTCTACGCAAGTCATGATGAGAAGAAAGAGTAAAACCCCCAGAGCCCTGCGAGGGCTGTTTCTCCTGACCGATGAACCAGAGCCGACGGAGGAAAAAAGCCAGACACCCACTTGCTTGTTGTATCTGTGGAATCAGTGGATCTAAGCAACATTCGTGAACAAGTATTTTATCACCTTAAAGAAAGATACACGGAGAAATGCGCTGTCTTAGCTCTCTTTAAACAACTTCAACTCCGGCAAACATGCGGTAAGAAATTTGCGCTCACGTTTTAAATGGCTTTCTCGCAGCGGACGCTGTGAGCGATCAGGTTTTTTGCCCAAGTATCCATGACACGATCTCAGTTGTCATAGAAACAAGTCAGCTATCTCCCTGCCAAAAATTTTCTGCCCAATACAGAGATATGGTTAAGTATTCAATGCTGGTAAATTAAATTAGTTCAAGAAATCGCGTTATTTGTGCACCTTTCTTGAAACAAGGTGCTGTTTTATTTAGACTTCCTGCCAGATTTTAACAAAAAGCTGTGATGGAAAATGCTAATACACTGCTAATGAGAAAAATACAGTTGCTTTTTCAGGCAATAAAATCGACAGCTAGAACAACAGGGACCAACTGTACTAAAGCCTCTACTATTCTCACCTCTGAGCAGGATCCAGGCCAATATAATTAGTCTAATGGATGCAAACCCAGTGGCCTTAATTATGAAAATCTTAATGTTTTTCAAAAGTGGGTTTACTTCCTACGTCCGGGAAAACTGTCTGCTCCGTTCCCCTCTCCCCTTCTCTGCGTTACCCACACGGCACCCGCCCGGCCCCGAGGGCTGAGCCACCGCACGCAGCCCGCCCCAGCAGGTCCCCGGCGGTACAAAATCAGCCCCTCCCTCCCGAATGATAGAATATTCTCTTTTAAAGGTTTACAAGCTCAGAAGGGTGAAACAAGAGAGAGACGTCTGGAGACGTCCAGGCTTCATTTGTACTGAGGTCCCAAAAAAGCACTGGCTTTTGGCAAGTGGGCACAAAGTAGCTCATGTCCTGGTGCTGGTCTAGGGGAAAGTGCCTGAACTCCTTGGGCTGTGAAGTTATCTGCAGGGCAATTAAATTCAAGTTTCTCACGTCGCCCAATCAAGATATTGATTGTTCCCCAACCAAGCCGGCATCTAGTGGTGCCTGCTTGATTTGTTGCTCAAAAAAACCAAAGATCAGTTTTCATTTATGTTTATATGGGGCTCCCTTCCCCACCCCAAAAAAACACATTCCGTTGAAAGCACGCACAGAAATTAGGGCATGCCTAAAAATGGAAACCATTAACAGATAACATCACAAAAAGCATAAATGTTTGCAGAGTGGCTGAAGTAACTAAGAAAACTCCCTTTGCCATCTCATGCTCCCGAAGCCGCCCGCTTTGTTTTGGACAGAAGCAAGCTCAGCTCGCCCGTGGGGAGCGGTGGGAGGTATGCACAGTTTGCATTTACCCGCACAACCCTCTGATACAAGAGCCTGATCCCAGGGTCAGCAAATACGATTCAGGCGAAGTCGCACATCCCTGTGACTCACTGGGCACAAGCTAATCCTCTGCCTGACCCCCAGCACAGCACCCGCTCCGGGGTCTGTTTATTCCAGGAAATCAAGAGGGTAAATGCATCAGGCTCCGAGTCCTTTCGAGAAGCTATTGTATACAGAAGAGCACAAAAATAGGCTGCTGGTTCTGGCATTCCCCCAGAATTTCCTACGGCTGAGAAAGGAACCTGCCTCCCCCTCTGACACACGTGATGGAGATGTTTTGCAGATAAGCTTCAGTGCTGGGCTCTCCTGGATCTAACTGGCATCCCTCTGCTGCCGTGGCGTTTACCGAAGCGGCAGACTTTGTTGTCCCTGCAGAGACAGAGAAACACGTACAGAAAGAAGGAAGCAGAGCTCCTTTGCACCTCTTGGAATCGGCGGCTGAAAGAGGCTGCATTTCGACATTTCGATCTGTTGTTATTTGGAAGAGCTGTGAGAAACAAGAGGGAGAACAAACAGCTCTGCAGCAAGGCGTACGCTATTTGCATCGGAAGGTTAGTGCAGGAAAAGTCTATTTTTGTCCTCTGAAATGAGAGCTTGCATCATGCCAAGGCCGACGGCTTCTGACCCTCAATTCCTCTGGACTTATACATATTTTTCCAAAACCTAATCAGAAAAAAATCTTACCAGTGTATTTAATTTGCTGACTATAAGGTGGTAAAACAATCTTGTTCACATTTCTCTACCAGTCAATCCCGTTGGCTTTATTTGAACTAATCAAGGAAAGGAGCCATGTAGGAGTTGGACGAGTATGTTTAGACACAATCCTGATGAACCCAAGTCAGTGGTTTTCTGAAGATACAGCTATCATCATAAACCTACATAAACCTATCGCACGACTTGTTCTAAAGAGAAATCTGTGAATCTTCGCGGTCCTCTATAATCCTGGAAAACATAAATCAGAGAAAACTCAAGGGCAGCAGGTCACCAGGAGGGACACCTGCTAACACGGACCACGTTTTGGGGGAAAACAATAGAGCTATTGACTGGCACAGTAATAATTTTCTGTCTCAAATTCCTGCAGGTGCGTCCTGGCCAATAAAAAGAAAAGCGGCAGTATTCTTTCCTTTCAGAAAGGACGTAAGGATTTGCTTCTTCACATAAGTTGGTTTCCTAAGGGTTTTATCTCCAAGGGTAGTCTACCGCTGGTGCACATCACTGCTCATTAAAAGGGGGAGGATAAAATGGTTTTCTTGCCACCTCGTGTGTGGTATGCGGTTGATGGACAGCACAATCGGTCCTTGGCTTTTCTCCCCGCTGGGAAGAGAAACGCAAACGTCTAACCACAACTTCCCTCTTCTCAGCCCCAAACATCCCTCCATTCACAAGAATTCCCCCCCAGCACATCATAGCAAGCACACGGCTTCGGAAGCGCGAGCAGAGACACCGCTCATGTAGAGAACAGCTCGTTGGAGCGCTGGGCAAGAGCCCTGGCCTCAACCTGCCATGGGGGGTCAAAGACAGCAGGAACATCCCTCGGGAGCCACGGATGTGCCACCACCTCCCTCCATCACCCTGCGCTATCCTGACCTTATTGCACACAATTAACACGACGTGGTCGGGAGCGAGGACAGACCACTGGAGCAGCAACTCGGTAAGAAGCTCCCAGATCCACTAAGACCCAGCGGGAGCGCTGCAGAAAACAGGTCAGCCATCTGCCTGGAGGTACCGGCGACTGCCAGACACTGCTCTCTTGTGCAGCCCTCCAGACCAGACAGAAATAAATCATCTAGTCATTAACTAAGGATGGGGAACAGAAGCCAGCTATGAAATATCCAAAGGGGTGAGTAACAGCAAAGCCCTGTGCACTTGGGGGGTTTCACTTGAGCACTGAGAGTCTCCGTGCTCGCTCCGTCATGCACAAGTGCCGCGCACAGCTCCCTGCAGACTGGGACGGAGAGGACCTCACAGCCCGAGGCGCAGTCATCCGACCCTTAACATGACAAAGTCTTCCTGGGATCAAACTTCTCTGGCATCGCCACGAATGAGCAAGGAAACGGGCAGTTCAAAGGAAGTCCTTTGCAAAAAGGAGCAGCGGTCAAGCCAAACGCCATCCAAAGGATGTGATGAGCAGCCTGTAGCTCTTTCGGCAGCTCCAGGGCAGGCCAGAAGCTGGCGAAGGTATTAAATTTGACAGCCGGTTGTAATGAGCTCCATTAGAAACGCAGTTGGTCCAATTTCTCCTTGCCACAATTAACAGTAACGGGTAACAATGCACTCCTGTTGGCAGGCACACGGAAAGCTGAGCATCAAACAGCAGAGAAGGCTGAAATTCTCACATGAGACCTGAGCCTGCTAGCCTCTATCAAGAATAACGGAGGCTCATGCTTCAGCAGAAGCCAAGCAAACTGATGCTTGGTATCAAGCCTCAAATAATATTAAGAGTTATTAAAAAAAATAAGCCTTTGGGCTGGATCTGGAAGCAGACCTGTACTTCTGCCTCTCCTAACGAAGATGAAGAGAGGCATCATTGCTATGGTTTATTGGGTTTGGTCCTACAAGAACCGCATCTTGTTACCGCAAATTCCCAACTACTGGGAGCTCTCCTGTGACCTGGGGAGTAACAGGATTTGAAATTGCCTAAACCTTCAGAGTGCCTGCACTGTTATTTCTCTATGTCCTGCACCTCGCCCACGCCCAACACCAAAATCGGAGCTGCCGCATCCTTTCCCGCGCACACCAGGCAGCCGTTCACATCTACCCCTTGCCCTCCCAAGCAGGCCTAAGGGACAGTTACTTGTCAGCACCAGTGTTCAAACGCCCGGCATTCACTTAGCTCAGCACCTTCGAGGCGCTTTAGATCATTAGCGAAGTCTCGCAAAATGCCTGGGAGCACAAGAAATCACAAGGCTTTGAAGCCAGAGCCTTTCACTTTTTGTACCATGCGATAGAGACGTAGCCAGATTAAAAGTCACATCATCAGTCCACAGCAAAACTGGGCTGGAAAGAACAAGAATCCTCATCATCGAACCCTTCACAAGTACAGAAACATCTAACCCTTGCTCACTTCACGCCTGCTCTTCAAGGCCTCGTATCAGCGATGCAATGCTCCTGCCATCGCCGTCACCCCTCTTCCCGTAAGAAATGAGGGTGCCCGGCTGCTGTGGGTGCAATGAGGTGCCCAGTGCTGCACGGTGCAAAAACCCACCTGCATGGGCCATCGCACAGAAACGGCTGCCAACACGGCGGCTGCAGGGACCGCTTCCATTTGCTCTTGCAGCTGCCACCTCTCCTAAAAGGGACAGTATTTTCCAGCAAGACACTGGCTGCCACTGACAAAGGGCTTGGCACACAAAGCCACAAGTGATGTAGGGGTGTGACGTGCAGCCCAGATAAGCCTGCTGCTAGAGAGACCTGCCCTGCTCTCCTTCCATGGGACTAGGCCATGGGACGTCTGAGACCCCCCCCGGTTTCAGACAATGTCCTAGCAAAAGGATGGAAAACAAAAGAACCCTCCGTCCTCACTGTCAAGTCACACCAAGTACAAACCACTGCTGAGAAATGATCTTAAAATCCCACTAAACCAGCAGAAATGTTCAGGAGTGCTGCACTCATGAAACAATTTTCTTTCTCGCTTTCCTTGTTCTCTTTGGAAGCTGGAAGAGAAAATGTGATTTAATGGGATGCACAGAAGACAGGAGACAAGGCACTGACCTCTGCTTTTAGATAATGAGTCTATAAAGCAAAGGAACGAGCCTATAAAGAACGGGATCTGTAAGGCAGCAAGAAACTAGAACTCGTATCAATCATCTAATCTCAGATATCTCCACACTAACAGCAAGAGTTAACAGCATCTAAGTCCTTCGGGCTAAGAAAACGGGTACCAAGCACAAATAACATCAGCGCAAGTTTCCCTGGTTTTCCACTGGCGAGATCAGAGGGAGTTCACTGAGCAGAGTACACAGATGTTGCCTTGTTCCCTTTGAGACGAAGATTGTGCGTTGCACAACAGTTTTAACAAAAATCGATTTTAAAATGTTCTGGCCCAACGGTCTCGACCGAAGCGGCAGTTTCAGCTGTAAGCACTGCCCTGCGCCAGCGGGGAGGAACACATCAAAGCTGCGACACTGTGCAAGGGTTAGAGGACCAGAAAGTGAAACCAGCCTCTTGCTTTCCATTATCAAAACTGCAAAGTGGGATCAAGTACAAAACACAATTTTCCATGCCTAATCTCAAAACCAGCCTCGATGTTTACATCTCGTTTTAACTTGTTTCCTTTAATCCACCAAGAGCTCTTCTGAGAAGACAGAAGGGTTTCTGTAGAACACAATATACATTGCTAAATTATTTTTCTTGGCAAGGCAAACCGAATGACAAAGCAGAAACGGGAAACTCCCCTCTCAACAGCAATACCTGCAGGAACGCACCGGCCAGGCTGAGACCACCGATAAACAGGACACGCACGAGCAGTTTTGCTGCGTTGGCTTTATCCTGATGTTATTCCCAGGCTCTGCCAGGCGTTTCCCGAGCGCTAAAAGCACAACGGCTTGATCTCAGGGGAGGCAAGAAAAATCTGCCAGTGAGGTGTGCTGCCACAGAAAGCACGACGCTGTACGGTTTTACTAATGGCAGGATTACAGTTCCCAGGCGACCTCCTGCCAGGCTCGATTTTAACAGTTTTGGGAAATTCTCTGCCTCCCGTAACTGCTTTCTATTGTTCAGCACCTCAGAGGAGCTCTTCTTCGCTGCTTGGAAACATCTTTTCTTTTTCTTTTTCTCTCTTGCAATTCATTTCAGCTGCTTTAGGATGAGCAGCACGACATAAATATTCCCTCTCTCTCGTAAGGACGCTTCAAGTCATTGACGCGAAGGTGCTATTAGAGGAGGCTTTCAGAAGGCTCGTTATATGTAAAAAGCATACTTGCCTGGAGATAACAAGATTGCACTCAAAATAGCGGCCCTCTGACCTTCTTTAGGAAGGCATCACAAGTAGCTAAAGGGAGATCGCAGCTGGGCCGAGGGAGTTTGCATACCGGTTAAGCACTACCAGTCCTCCCAGGCTGCTGAGGGACGCCTTCCAACTCCCACAAAAGTTCTGGAATATGAAAGTCCCTGAAGATTTTCTGCTGCAAAATAAATTCCAACTGAGAACAAACGTACTTATCTAAAAGATAACAGCTTTGCCCTACGCACAACAACAACAAAATAGGAGCCATCTTACTGCTCTCTCCACAGAGGTCAGGAAATCTGGCTGTCTCTCAACTTCACGTAAGTTACAAAAAAGGCAGAAGCGTCAGGTCTACATCGAGGCAGCCCATTCTCGACATTGTCAGCGTGGTCTGTCCCAGCTCCCTCTCGAATCTCATCCGAACAACAAACCTTCCTCAAACCTGACTGTACAGCTCCTAGCAGGCGCTACAGTGGCATGCAAAACGGCATTAAATGTGACATTTAAACTGCAAAAGACATCGCGCCTGATGATTTCACGCTTCTCTGAATTGTGTACCGCAGGTGTTAGCAGAGGGATCATCAATATGATGCTACTATGGGCAAAAGCCCAAGCCAGGGGCTGTTCCCAAGGTATACACGCAGTGAAGAACCAATTTTCCCTCCAGTTTTTGCTCTCGCTGACCCTGGAAATATTATTAACAAAAGTTTTTCTTGACTGCTTATTCTTCTTGTTCCTCTCTGGGGAGGAGGCGCAGGGGTAGAGATGACAAGGGTGACGACACGACTCATGGAGCGACTGCCGACCTGGGAGCATCCCACTGGGCTTGGAACAGGAGAGAGATGCTACAGGAAAACGGAGTCGGGGCTTAATTTTCACGGTTTTCCTTCAGAGAAATGCCACCGCTAAACCTCCTGAAACCACCGACGGCGATCAGGCACCGCACCGCGGGGGGGTTACTTACGAGACACCGAAGTCTTCCCTAAGGGGTTCGTAACCCCCACCTGATACCCCATAAAACCAGTTTACGCCCCGATCGCACGTTCTTGGAAGGGGGATGCGGGCCCGGTTGCCCAGCCCCGGACACAGTCACCCC
>VWZL01005097.1:77886-100888 GCA_013396915.1 Stercorarius parasiticus
CCCGGGTAACCTGCCTTCCCCCCCCACAGCATGTCCAAAATACTGAAATGTGCTGGAAATGAAGATATCATAACTCTCCGAGCAGAGGACAATGCGGATACGCTGGCTCTAGTGTTTGAAGCACCAAGTGAGTGTTCGGTGTTGTAGAACCACAGAATGTTGTAAGGGACCTTAAAGACCATCTGGTTCCACCCCACTGCTCCGGGCAGGGACACCTCCCACCAGCCCAGGTTGCTCCAAGCCCCGGCCAACCTGGCCTTGAACCCCTCCAGGGATGGGGCAGCCACAGCTTCTCTGGGCAACCTGGGCCAGGGGCTCACCGCCCTCACAGCAAACAATTTCTTCCAGATATTTAAATCTCCCCTCTTTCAGTTTGAAGCCATTACCCCTCATCCTGTCGCTACATGCCCTTGTAAAAAGTCAATCATCAGCTTTCTTGTAGGCCCCCTTTAGGGACTGGAAGGAACTAATTTGCTCCCGTGATACTTGTAGGTAGCCTTCATAAACCATGCAGTTGTGAGGGGGAAGGAAATAACAATAAATACTCCAGAAATGGGTGGGGACACCTGATACTTAGACTATTGAAACAGCTTAAGTCAGCTTGTCCGATACTCTCTTTGTAAGAGACTTTTTTTCAGGCCACACACAGATGCTGTACACGGCTGGGTTGCTGTCCTCTTGCAGCCTACAGGAGGCTGGGTCACTTTCAGATTTCTATCTCTAATTAAACGAGATGGATCTTACTGTCATAATTGAGGTGTTTTTACTTGGGGAAGGGGCAAAACTTAAATTCAGGATGATAACTTGTCAGCAACACTTGGTCGAACTGTGCTTTGTTTCTTTAGATCAGGAAAAGGTTTCTGATTACGAGATGAAGCTGATGGATCTCGATGTTGAGCAGCTTGGAATTCCAGTAAGTAGTGGCTCAAATGACTGATTACACTTTCTCCCTTAGAAGTGGGTGTTTACCCATGTTCACATCAGATTTAAGAGTTTGAGCTTGTAAAATAACTTCCTTTGGAAAGAAAAACTCTAAGTGTAGTGACTGCACCGAGCTTCTTGGTCGAAGTTTAATTATGACACTTCCTTTGCAGGAACAAGAATATAGTTGTGTAGTGAAAATGCCTTCTGCTGAATTCGCCCGCATCTGCAGAGATCTCAGCCACATCGGTGATGCCGTTGTCATCTCCTGTGCGAAAGACGGTGTGAAGTTTTCAGCTAATGGGGAGCTGGGAAATGGAAACATCAAACTGTCGCAGACCAGTAACGTGGATAAAGAGGAGGAAGCTGTAAGTTAAGCTTTCGTGGTTGCTGTGGTGTCTTCAGTGTTGAGGTCTCTGCTAATATGTCTAATTCTCTGACGTAATGGGGGTTAAAGCTGGGTGACTGGATTGTGTATTTCTCTAGTTTAGAGTCAACAAATCGTTGCCAACTTCAGGCCCTTACCCCAGGGACTGTGAAGAGCGCTCTGCAGAGCAGAGCGGGGAGCAGCACAGTAACTGCCTTTGCATCAGGTCTCTGAATTATTTGAGAGGCTGGAGGGAACTTGTTGCATTTACTGAAGTCTGATGAGGCTGATGGTTTCCTAGGTTACAATCGAGATGAATGAGCCAGTCCAACTGACCTTTGCCCTGAGGTACCTCAACTTTTTTACCAAAGCCACTCCTCTGTCACCCACAGTAACCCTCAGCATGTCTGCGGATGTCCCTCTTGGTGAGTAGAAGCAGCTCTCCTTGTGGAATGTTGCCGCCTTAGAATTGCATTAGGACCTCTTGATCAAATGGCTTTTCTGAAGAACCTTCTGAATACTTTGTTTTCTTTTTCCCAGTTGTGGAGTACAAGATTGCTGATATGGGACACTTAAAATACTACCTGGCTCCAAAGATTGAAGACCAACAAGATGGCTCTTAATTGGAGTAGGACTGAGGGGGAGATCCGGGCAGCTCTCGGGAGAGGACAGCTGGCTTGGAGAAGGAAGTGGTGGTGGTAGCAATTTCAGTGCGTCGGAGCATCGCCTGAGCACTGTTAGGCATGTTGTGTAGATATCTTTGTAAATATTTTTCAACTTGCTCTTTTTGCTATACTGGTGTCATTGGAAATAGGAAAACTTGTTTTTTTTTTTTTTAGTCTGTTCCTGTACTTCCAATAATATCTTACTTAGATGCTGTCTTGAGGTGAAACGTCTCACTCCTCTCGCCTTGTGTTACAGAAGGGGCGCAGTATTTAACTTGCGTAAAGACGGTGTTTCCTTGAGTTTCACCTGTGGACCTGTAGCTGACTAGGGTTGCTGTTCAGTTATGCCACAAGTTTATTTGACCTTACTTCATTTATTTTTGAAGCTGATATTTTAACTGAAACTTGGAAAATGGAAATAAAGAATATAATTTCATGGGTTTTATCCTGTTTAAATGTGGGTGGAGAGTATCAGTGCTTTGTCACACTATGCTCCTTTACCCTTAGCTCCTTTTTCAAAGGAACTGCCAACAGGCAAACTTCTGCTTTGGGTTTTTTCGCACTGGAGTTACCAGCTTCTGCTTTCGTTGTGGAGCTGGGTTGAAGTGGAGGGGTGTGGTTATGGTGTGAAGAACTGATGGCTCCATGATGCTCTGTGCTCTAAGCAGAGGTGGTTTGTGAAATGAGTTTTCTTTCCTTAAAACGCATTTGCTGCGGCTGATGGCAGAGCTGCCTCCCACGGGGCCGGCTCCTGTAGCTGTCGTGGGAACCCTGCTCGGTTTGTCTCCTGTTCCTGGCTCAGTGACGCTGAGCTACTCCCCGAGGGCTCTGTGTGTGTTGCATCCGTTGGGTGCCTGTCCCACACTGTACGCGCCTCTGACAAGCGACTCACCTGTGCCACCAGCAATTCCTCTCTTAATGGAGGGTATTTCTGATCATCTTCTTGAGGAAAATAAAAGGTTTACGGCGCGTTTCACCCTGAAGGTTTGATCATGAAAAACAGGATTTGTAAAGTTTCAGGCAGCTACTGGGTGGGGTTTTTTTGCGCTTCGTTGCTCCCAGAGCGCCATAAATCCTTACTCTCGGTCTGGAATCTGAGTGACTCCACTTGGTCACGAATGAAGAAACTCTGAGGCAGCTGAGCTGGCTTGCTGGGGGGTAAGTAGCACTCACAGGCTCCCAAGTGCTGCGGGTATCTCAGCTTTTAGGAGGCTGCGTCCTTCCCGCTGGCTGGCAATGCAAGAGTGGCGAGCAGAAAGCGCCTGAAAACTGGACGCTTTGAAAGCCCAACTGATGTAGCAGAAGAATTTCACGAGGTGGCAGTACTGATTAAGAAACGCGTTCTGCTGTGTCAGAACGCCAGGGACTTGTGATGGGACCTTGCCCCTGCCCAGAGCTGGGGGATGGGATTTCTTGATGGCCCTGCCCTCGGTTCTCCATTGCTGGTAACACTTCCTTAGCAGCAGAGATGGTTTAGACTGGTTTGCTGCTGCTGCGATGGAGGGAGCGCCCTGCTTGGTTTTCAGTGCTCTTGAACTGTCTTTGCTTGCTGATTAAATCGGCGCCCTGAAGGAAATGTCTCGAAAGCAAGACCTTTAGCTGCCCTAGAGGTATTCGGCAGTTGCTGAGTTACTGCCCAGGACAGTAGCAGTGGGTACTTCTGGTAACCAGGAGGCTCTTTTTCCTCCAAATATGGGGAATCTGCTTCTCGAATTGGGTGGCCGTTGTGGCACCCATGAATACAGTGAGCAAACGTTGTGCTTCACAGCAAAGAAAGGAAGATTCCTGATGCTGAAGTGGGGAAGGATCCTGGGTTTCCTTCTGGGCGAAAAGCTGGGCTAGCGCTGGAAGCAAATTCTTTTTGGGGCAACCTCCTGCTGTAGGGGATTTCTGAACCTTAGTTGTGCTGGTCTACTCATAAAGACATTGTAACAATAAGCCAAGTGGTTTAATTGCTTATTTCTACAGCTGTAAAGACCAAATTGAGTAGCCTCCTGTTGTAAGAAACATCCTTTAACAGAATTATCTTACACACTTGTGTTTTGACTTGTGCGCTGTCTGCTTCCTGGCTAAATCCTCAAAGCAGCTGAATGGTTACTTTCCCATTGCCATACCCAAATACTTAAGATGGTCCCTTTTTTAAAAGAAAAAAAAAAAAAAGCCGGGGAGGCTTGGTAAATGCTGCGTGTGTTTCTCCGCGTTTGAGGCAGTAAGCTTTTTGAAGTTTGTATGTTTAGACTTTCTTAGCAAGGAGGAAAAAAAAAATAAGAAAGGGGGAGGGGGAATTCTTTGAAACTTAAGGAGATTAGGCTTTTCAGGCTCTAAATTAGTGCCTATTTTATTAATTTAAAGGAACTGGAACCATGGGGATTCCTGCAGTTCCCCTGGAGCAGCTGGGGGAAGCGGATCCCAGCTGTGTTTCATCTCATGTGTTAATGTTGTTCCAGGTGCTAGAAATACTCTGGCTGTAGTTTGTCCGTCACATACTTGTGCTGTGTCTGACAGTTTCACTATGTCCAGCTCTTCCTTTAGAAAATCAGCTTTATTTTAAAGTGCGTGTAGGAGTGACGCATATGAACACGCCGTGTCATAAACCATCTATGAATGCAGCCCTGAAACGACAGATTGGCTCGGACGGGTCTCGCGTGACGTGGGCCTGGGTGCCCGGGACGTGGTCCAGGCCGGCTGGCCAAGGACAGGTTGCTTCCAGTGGCTGATCCGGAGCGTAAGGCTGAAAATAACCCCGCGGAGCTGAGCCAGGGAGAGCGGCTGCCGTAACCTGGAAGGGAACCGCTGTCAGCGGCAATAAACTTCCTGGGTTGTTGTGCAGCGCGGAAGAGAAGCAGCAGCGGCAGAGATGGGTTTGAGCAGCGTCACGAATAGCAGGTAACAGCTTTTGGGGGCTTTTGTGCACCCCGGGGAGCGGCGCGAGGCAGGGGGGGTGCAGCCCTGCAGGTCTGGGGGGGGGTCTTGGACACCTTGGGAACTTCCTGCTCGGCAGCAGAGAAACCATTTCGGGGCTGGAGGGGGCAGGTGGGTTCATCGCATTAGGTGTGAGGTTTGAGCTCCCCAAAGGGCAAGGAATGACCTCCCCCTTCCTTCCTTCTTCCTGCTGCTGGGCAGAGAGGGAAGAAAAATGTATTGCTCTTAGGGGCTAAAAAGGATTTGGGCGGGAAGTGCCACGTTTGCATTCGCTGGCAAGTTCCTCTGGTGAGGCTGCGCTGGGCGCCTTCCCCCAGCACCCCGGGTTCCGACCGCGTAAAACACCACCCAAGAGCATTATATCAGAAAACTTGCATTACGCGCGTGATTCGCCATTTACTTGCCTGTTAAAGAGCTTGTTTCTGATCTTGAACCAATGTAGAGCACGAGGAGAGTGCAGCTCAGTGGACTTGAACCTGGCCCTTAAACATGACATCTGAATATAATTTTATTTTTTTTACATTTGTCATTAATAGCTGCCGCCTCATTGGTAAGCAAGGTAACGGGAAGGGCAGGGCGATTGATGCAAGTGTAAATTGGAAATAATTCCTAGGCAGCCTCCAGGAATAGCCTGGTAAATAATGGGACAGGCAGGAAGAAGTCCTGTGGAACTCCAGAGTAAAATGGGGCAGAGTCAGGAAATCTGATACATTTCGGATGCCCTGATTTCTTTTGGCTTCACCCCCCCCACCCCCCACCCCGGCACGTCTACCCCTGGGCACACGGAGGGGCCTTGGGGGTGTTTGAGTGCTGTGACCTGAAGAGCAGGGGTGTGTAAGGAGCTGAGGGGGTGAGCGGTACCGCTCCGGGGTGAGATTTCCGTTATCGATGGGGCCAGAAATGTGTTTTGCCTGTGCTCAGGTTTTGCTACCAAAAAAGCCAAAAAGCTTAAGTTAAAGGTAAAACTGGGGGGGTTTAATATCAGAGAGTATTGGGTTTTTTATAAAAGTTGAATTTACTGCAGGAGGAACAAACCTGACGGCAGGGGAAGGTGCCAGCAATTAGCAAGAGGGAGGCAAAGGATTTTAGTTCAAGTGGAGACTATTTTGAGGAGATGCTGTTACTTTAGATGCCAAATAGCGTTACGGAAAAAGCACCTTTGTCCCTTCCTGTTGGAGCAGTTGGGATGTGCACTTCTGTTTTCTTTATTCCATACTTTCTCAGAAATTACAAAAGCTACTGAAGTTAAAGTGTGGGAACCTGTCTTCTGCCTTGCTTCTGGGAGTCGTGGCCCTGGGCTGCAGCGCAGGTTCAAGGCCGCGGGTTGAGCAGACACCGAACGCCTGGGTCCTGCTGGGAGGAGTTGCTTGGCCCCGTTCAGTGGCTGTGCAGCAAGTCAGGGATGTGTTTCCAGGCCGGATCCAGGCTCCAGCTGCTGAGAGGCTGGGCTCCGAGGTGCAGACGCAGGCTGGCTCTGTCCCTCTCCCTGGGCCTGTCACTGCTGGCAGCAAAACTGCAGGGCTTGGCTTCGCGGCGTGGTGAAATCACAGGGTACGGCTCCGGCATAACTAAATAAAGCTCAGCCCCGAACGCTGCCTCCCTCGCAGCCCGACACACAAGTGACCTATGATTTTTAGCTCCTTGCTAGTTTTTTGGTTCCCTCATCCGCTAACCACTCCATCCCCTTGTCGTGCTCCCTCGGAGTCACACCTCGAGCTGGCTCGGGCACGACAGCTCCGTTTCATTCTCAGTTCCAGGGGGTGGGTTTTTCTTGCAAAATGGATCTATTGCAAAATATCCGGCTGGTTGAAAAGCTGCTTTGTTTCGTTCTGGTTTGTGTTTCTTTGCTCGTGTCCCTGTTTAGAAATAGCTGGACCTCAGACATCGCCCCGCTGGAAGTGCAATCTCCTCGTGAAATGGGAGTAGGACAATATATTGTATATTATCGTGGAATTTCTCTTTTGTTTTTTTTTAAAAACAAGTTTTATCTTAGTTGGACTTTGCTTTCAAATATTGGCAAAGCCTGCTGCAGCTACGTTCATGCTCTTGTATTTTAGGCTTAAATACAAAGCTTTGTTTGAAAAGATTTCATTTATGAAAAAGCACAAAGATGCCTTTTGGTTAGTACAGGCTTGATGCTTTTGCTTCTCTTCAGAAACTCGATCCAGGTGGCTCAGACTCCATCATCCAGTTTGCTCTGATGGGGTTGGGGTTTTTTTGCCCTTCTCTTTGTTCTCCAGGTTCTAGCTGATGCCCGGGCTTCCTTGTAATGATGCCGTCACGTACAAATCTGACCGCTGGGATTCCCAGTAGCAAAGTCAAATATTCCAAGCTCTCCAGCACCGATGATGGATATATCGACCTGCAGGTAAAAAGTGGGGAAGAAAAACCCCTTTCAGAGCCGCTGCTCTGACTCTGAACTCCTCGGGAAGGCTGCGTGGGCACGGGGGCGGCTTTTGTGTTCATCTCCAGCACAGCAGCCTCGGCTCAGAAAGGTGCAGAGCTGGCTGCCAGCCACCGCGTCAGCCCTTCTCCTCCAGAAAGCCCGTAGAACTTCACTGGGAACAAGAGTGGGTGTAAAGGCTGGCTGAGCGGGGTCTCCAAGGGCAAGATTTCTCGCAGAAGGGCCATTACAGACCAGAGCTGCTGCAAGCTTGTCCCACGTCACCTCTGCTAGCTGCGGGATCCGCAGCTCTGCCATGGTGGGAGGGGAACCGTGCTGAGTTAAGCTCTTTAATATTTGTTTTTTCCATTCAGTTCAAGAAGAGCCCACCAAAAATCCCCTACAAGGCAATTGCGCTGGCTATTGTGCTCTTCATGATTGGGACCTTCCTCATTATCATAGGAGCCCTCCTCTTGGCAGGATACATTAGCAAAGGCGTAAGTGGTTTGATTACGCTTCGGTTACGAGTTTGGCATTGCTAGCCCATTCCTCAAAGCCTGCCATGAGCCGTCACGTTCAGTGTATAGGAATTCGGAGCAAAGGCCTGGAAGCAAGGAAGGAATCCCCCCCGGCTGCCTCGCTGGCGGCTGCCGACAGCCCGGCTCCTCTGGCGGCGGAGCCCGCGGAGGTCTTTAGTCAGCACGCCTGGAGCAGGGCGAGAGCAGGACTGGAGGTGTGCCAGGGAGGGCTGAGCTCCTCTCTCCTGCCTGGGGTAGGGTTTCATTTTAACGCTGCGTCCCTGCGGAGGTCAGCTTGCTGTCCTGGAAAAACGTAGCGCTGGGTAGTTACTCTTCTAGCGAAGATCTTCCGGTTCCTTCTGTAGGAGATACCAGACTGCTACATGGGACACGGCACCGCTTTTCTCGTCTCTGCGCTTAGGATCCGCTGAAAGGGGACCTGTTTGTAGTTGATGCGCTGCTCCTCCATGGCACGCTTCTCCTTTTATCTGGGGCCATATGGAATTGCTTTACGGTTGGCAGCTGCTGCTTATCACTGTGGAAACAGCAGCGTTTTGGCTGTATCGGGAGCAGTCCGGGCACAGACAGGAGAGCTCGCGCTCAGCCCAGCCGGCAGCACCGGCCTGTGGCTGCAGTTCTGTAACACGATTAGTGTGAGCAGGAGCCACCTCTCCCGTCCAAAGGAGAACTTCAGTTGAGGGTTTCCTGTAGCAAGGAGGAGATGCCAGGGAGAGGACTTAGAGCTCAGCCTGAAGAAAACGGAGCTATTTCTGAGTTAAGATGTGTTTGTAATTTTTTTTGTCAGCTAGCCAGGCCTTAGGGGTGAATAGGCCAGGCCCGAGTTAAGAAAAAGGGCAGACCCGCTCCCCCGCAGATCTCTCCTCACCGCACTTGCACGTCTCTCTTCTGCAGGGGACGGACCGTGCTATCCCCGTGCTCATCATCGGGATCCTCGTGTTTCTCCCAGGCTTCTACCACCTGCGCATCGCGTACTACGCTTCCAAAGGCTACCGCGGCTACTCCTACGACGACATCCCAGATTTCGATGACTGAACGACGTATTTAATTGCATTATAATTAGGTTGGCAGTAAGAGCTGTGAGTTACTCTGGATATCGGAGGGGGGGAGGTAAGGCCGTCGATGAAGTGTTATCAGTCACAAGATGCCAGTTCCCGGTTTTGGGGTGTTGCAGGTTTTTCAGTTGAGGGGGGTGGGGGTGGGGGCTGGAACATGGAATTAAACCAGAAGAATTGCAACATTAGGTGGGAAGAACATGTGATTTATTGTATTTTTCCTCTTTTGGTTACATAATGCTGGGTGCTTGTAAGAAGTTCTTCTCGGGCAAAGCAATTCTAGCAATTATCCGAAAATAGATGAGCCAGTTTCAGCAGCAAAGATATTTGTTTTTTCGAACTGTTTTCTAGAGTTTATTTTAGTTTTCAGCGAGATTGTGGTTATCATTGGGTTTACCTTTGCAGACAAACACCGTAGTTAAATTCTCCTTTTGCTTTCTGGCCATCAGAGTTGCTTCCAATCTCCTTGTCCTGTTCTTGCCTGGAGAAGTCAGATGGGGGCGAGAGGGGGAAACTGCACTTGCACGAGCCAATTTACGCGTCGCGCATTTGCTGCACAACTCCTCTGTCAGCCTGACCAAGCTTATTTACTCAGCAAACGCATTCTTCCGAAGCAAACTGTTTCCCACGCCACGGTTACTTTTGGCAAAATCCACTTCTCCTTTAAAAGGGCTATTGTTGGATTTTGCTTATTATTTTAAACAAACTGAGTGGCTACAGGGAGAAGAATTGGAATCCGGACCAG
This sequence comes from Stercorarius parasiticus, assembly GCA_013396915.1. NCBI lineage: Eukaryota > Metazoa > Chordata > Aves > Charadriiformes > Stercorariidae > Stercorarius > Stercorarius parasiticus. Next base: position 87,481 of record VWZL01005097.1, read on the forward strand.
GACTTAAGTGTCTAAATACCAAAACTCTTGGTTTTGACTAGCGTGGATATTGGAGACACTTGCATTCCATACGTCTGTATATTTGGAAACGTTTTGTCCTTGTCTAGATAATATGCTGCGCGTAATTCCCTAGGCCAGTAAAAAGGAAATCTCTGTATAGTTTGTACCGAATAAATCCCGTTTGTATCGTTTTGCTAGCTTCGGTGATGTGTTATTCGGGGAAAACAAATTGGTAGCTCTATTTTATGTAAAGTAAAAGCTGTCTGTCTGCTGGGAATGAACTCAGTGTCCTGGAGAACAAGTGTGTGACAAGCAGCGGTGCAAGTCGATGTATTTAATATGAATAAACTTCACTATATTCTGTGTACAAATCGTAAGCTTGTCCCTTGCACATTGACAGATCTGGGCGCACGCTAACAACTGTTCTGGGCAACCAGATTAAGGCTTTAGCTGAATCTGCTGTTGCCTGCCGCTTCCCACGGCTAACGGGGCCCCTGCAGTCGGCATTAGGCTTTGCTGAGCCAGCAGCTTTGGCACAGCTCCATCTGCTCTCCAGGCCCGGGGCTGGCTCTGGGGCAGAGCTGGGGGGTCACCCTCTGCAGCGCAGCACTCCGGAACGCCCCGGCGTACGGCAGGAAAACGCGCCGCTCCAGAAGGTCAGGATTGGTTTTTGAACCGAATATGCAAAGACCCCAGGCTTCTGATTGCGTCGTCCCAGGGTCCAAATATCCGGTTCCCTTTGTCGTGCGGCGTGACAGCGCAGCGGCTGTTGGAATCCGGCTCGCAGGCTCATACTGATACTCCAGAATTGGCAGCTGGGCCTTGTGCGGACTGAAAGGTTGTGAAAGGAAGAGGGGCAGGTACCACTGTTAGCGCAGAGCGGGCCCATGGAGGTGGTGAGATGAGCACAGTGCTGGATGAACGCCTTGCTCTGAAAGTACTCTTAAAATTGCCTTTTTTCCTCTTCCAGTGTTCTAGACTAAACCCGAAGCCTGAGCCGAGATCTTTTTTTTAACCTGCATCTCTTCCCTCGTTTGACTTAATTGGCTGCGTGTGCCCCAGCGCTGCGCTCTGGGGAAGAACGGCTTGAATTCAGGATCTCCCTTGCCATCTCTGAAGGCACCCACAGCGCACGTTCCCTCCTGCTCCGCTGCGTCGCGCCAGCCCTCGCCCCTCTCACGGTCCTGCCGCTGCCGGCCCCGGTGGCAGCCCTGCTCCCCAGATGTTGTCACGTAGGGCTTGGCAGCAGCTGAAACGCGTCCATTAAAGCCGGGTCTGGCCAGGAGAGCGGCTGCTGACGCAAACCCATGAATCAGCCTCTCTTAGGGGATGAGAATGTGGGTTGGTTTGGGGAAAGGGGAGAGAAAGTGGAAGGGAAGTTTGGATGCAAAAAGAAAAGGGGGAGGGAGAAGACGCAGAAAGTTGGGACGCCTGGGTTGGCCAGAGGGATAAGTAAATGCAGGGGACAGGAGAAAAACCTGCTGACCTTTCTGGAGGAAAAGCAATTAATTTATTTGTTGTTTGACAGAAGCGAAGTCCTCCGGCAGCACAGTGTATAACAATAAGAACAATCCCTGCCCTAATGCTCGCAGGGCCGTCCGTGCAAGGGATGGCCACAGGGAAATTTTCTTCTCTACGGGGATTGTTTTATATTTAAATTGGAAAAAAGGAGACGCTTTTGGGAAAGAAAAAAGGTATGCTGACCACTGTAAAAATGTAGATCCAGACAACTGCGTTCTTTGAGCTGGCATATCGCGTTCTAAGCATGGTTTTCCTCCAGAGTGTGCGAGTCTCTAGGTGCTCCAGCGTCTATCGGTTGTCTAGCCGTAGTGTAGCTAATAGCCAGGGCTCAATTTTCTCTTGCAAAATAGCATGAGTCTACATTTATTTCAAGAGATCGGAAAACATTACTGCAAACACTTTGTTTCTCTGAGCCTGGCCCAGTGGTGCTGCTCTGGCGTAGCTTTGAGTGTAATCGGTGCTGTCAGCTCGTTTATTTGTCAAAACGTTACATAAGGATGAAGCTTTCCTCCTAAATGGGGCTGCTCTTTCGGTGTCTCTGTGCCGATATGGTACCACAGTAGTTTTTTTAATTGTCCTCCCATTCCCGCCACGCTGTGGACCTGCATGGGTGATCTTCACGGCCGGCTCGGCTCCTCTGCTGCCTTCCCTGAGCTGCGCAGCTGCATCCTTCCCTTGACCCTGGTGCCAGACGCTGCTGCCAAACCCCACGCTTAATGGCTCTGCCCCTCGGTTCCCCTTCTGCGAAATCGTGGGGGTTGTGGCTTTGGGGAGAGCTGGCTGACTCACTACGGCGGGGAGGGCAGCAGGAAAACGCCTGTGAAGAAGTTTCTGGTTCTAGAGCAGGGCTTGAATGACTAATAAGGCACTGGCCAAACACTGATGAATGAGGATAATACTGAATAGCTGTTTCCTTTACTGAGCATCATCCATTCTGGGCACTCGGCAAGGCAGCTGTCTCCGAGAAAAAAAATAGTCGGCATTTATATAGCTGGATGGGGTATTATTATGCACAGAATCTCTGGAGAAAGAACAAGCACGCAGATTTTAGGCTTTTCTCTAGTTTATGAGTGCTTGAATTCACGTATCCTGAATGATGTTCTTCTGTTGCTGTTGTACGGTGTATTTATACGATTATGTACTTAATACCGTAATGTCGCTGGAAAGCCATTTGGAAATGTGATTCTAGAGTCCTCTGGCCTGAGCTACCAGCAGTCCCAGAGAAGTTCCCCCCAATGTATTATTCCTAAAAGCAAAGACTTATTTTAAGTAAATATCTTGATTTTATTTTTTTCTGACTGCCTGGAGTGAACAAAGGTAATGCATGCCTGGAGGTATTTAAAAGACATGTGGACGCGGTGCTGAGGGACACGGTTTAGTGATGGCTTTTGGCCGTGTTGGGCTGATGGATGGACTTGATGATCTGAAAGGTCCTTTCCAACCTCGACAGTTCTATGATTCTGTGATTCTACGAAGGTTCCCAAGCATCATCACATCAGATGAAACTTCCCTTACGTACGCAAGCTGCCTGAAACATCTAGGTGAATAAACTGGGGGGAGCAAACATGGCAGCAGTGGGGACAGCCTTGGGTAGCTGCAGACATTAACTACACACCCTGAAAACTGATGCTGGATCTAAAATGGCTCATTTTCTGCTCCTCGTTTGCCATGGCTCCTTGTTAACAGCGTACTGTGCTCCCCAAAGCAGAATGGGGCCTGTTCCTCTCCTCCCCAGGAGGCTCCTTACCACTCTTGGTGGTGCAAATGCCACCAGCTGAGAGAGAGATGGCCACCAGCGGCTCCTGGCTCAAAGATGCCATGTGTAACTAATTTTCTAACACTTCCCACAGCCAGTTTCCCTTGTCAAGGGAAGTCAGACAGCAGACTTGTACCAAGTGGTGACATTCGAGGAGTCAAACTGCTGCCCACACGCTGGCTGAGGGACTTCAGCAGGCTTCCAGGAGAGGCTTCACAGCCAGAGATGCTGGTAAAAGCAATGCAATGGTCTCTGCCGGCTCAGGCGCTGGATAAGGCTGGGGAGAGTGAGGGTTTATAGCAAGCATCATATCCAATGCTGCATCTCCAAGGTGATGCCTAATGCCCCTGCTGGGAGATCCTACAGAAGGATGCCCGCCTGAAAGGGGCTCCCTGTATCCCATGGCAAAAATAGGAAGGAAGGAGATAAACTCAGCAGTGGAAAGGAGCAATAGGAGAAGCCAGAATTCTCCAAAGTGTTGTGCAAACGGTTCTAATAAACCCTTGAAGAGACAGAAATTGTGCTTCCGTAGTTTGCTTGATGTGGTGAAGTGCTGAGGAGTTTCACCAGCCTGGAGACCGTGAGCCTCGGGTCCAAGTGAACCCTGAAGGGTTTATCATCCTATCCCAGTCTCTCAGTTCTTCATTTGTAAGGCTTGCGGAGCCAGCAATATTGTGTGTTCCTTACAGGCTCATGGTTTTGCATCTGTCCGTACAGAGAGCCTTGTAAAGAGACATTATTCCCTCCACAGGGAAGCAGCTGCAGGCCCTGCAGTCCGATCCTGGAACAGGGGGTGTAAGTACTCCAGGCAGCAACTTGACGTGTGCTATATATGGGGTTTTGGCATCACTGCTGCTCCTTCTCTCTGAGAGTCTCCATGTGCTCGTGCTGATGGAGGTTCATGGGATGGGGAGAACATCGCTGGTCCCGTGGTGACGTAGCAAGAGGAAACTTGAGTTTCACACTCCTTGCTTGTCTTTTCTCAGAGGTGATTTGTATTTCCTCTTACTCCTTTGATAACCTCATCCTGGAGGCCTGGCTGGATGTTGTACTGTTTGACTGTCCGCGGAGTGGGGTTGTGAGCAGGCTGGGCTGGGCAGCTTACTGATCTTAGTCCTGAAAATATTTTAGTAGAAGTTGTGTGAAACAACTGCAGAGGATGAGGGAGAGAGAATGCGATGACTCACTTGGAGCATGCTGGCTACGACCCCCGTGCTATAAATATAGCCATGAACCAAATGCTTTGTTTGAGCAAACAGCACAATCTGCAACAGCATCTCTAGTGCTTTTCTGGTACCCATCGTGCAGGAACACTTAGACCAGCCCCTGCGGTCGGGGTTTGCTTTCTTTCTGTCAACTGCAATTAGCCAAATTCAGCAACATTTGCCACTGAGAGGCTCAGTGCTATACTGCTACTTTTACAGCAGTGTGGATTTTGCTTAGCCTAAAAGACAACGTAAAAACCCTGCAGGGCAGGAAGAAATGACTCGGCACAACAGTTCTGTCCCTTCTAATCAGATTTGTGCTACGCTCCGCTTACGCTGTGGTCTAAACGGGTTTCTCCATGCTCTCCCCACACTCCTCCCCCTCATGCCAGGTCCTTAAAAGTCCCAAGCATCAGCTCATTCACACAACCACCCCTCACATCTTCTGCCTCTCCCTATGCCAGCTTTCTCCTGGCCCTTCCCTTGGGGTGTTTGTCCTGCTCTTCCCAGCAAGATCTCTACCTGCAAAGCACCTCCAGGACTCCTCGGCTGACCCTGCCTTTCCACTTGCACTTTCCCCATTGCTGTTCCCTGGAGCTGCGGCTCATCCGTTCTGAGGGTAAGTGCAAATTGCCCAGCCCTCGGATCTCTCTGGCCTCCCAACCGCTAGCGGAGACATTCGCTTTGCCTCTTCCAGCTCGGGGAAGTTGTCAATCCTGTCCTCATTTTCTGCCTTCTCTACCTGGTGAAATGTTCTTTGCCTTTTTCCTAGAACTCTGCGTTCAGCCCAGCTACACTTTCACGCCACAAGGCTCCTGGCATTCTGTGTTCTGCGCTCCCCGTGTGAAATAGGGATGTGCACGTTCACAGGGTTTCCCTTCTCCTTCCTTAATAGACAAGCAGCTTGAGGTTTTTAGGAATGCTGGCTTTAACTAAAAATAGTCCAGACAGTTCAGTGGGTCACGACAGATTCCTCCCTCCCAAGAGAATTGGCTTTGTTCTGAGATGGAGCCAAGAGTCAAGGAAAAAAAAAAAATCTTGTGGAAAAAAGCTTACTTGTGGATTAGAAATGATTGTTTCCAAATTATTTCATTGACTGTTTTGCTTCTCCAGGCTCAGGCAGACTTTGGTTTGCGCTGGTTAGGTACTTGTTACCTTGAGGCCTTTCCTTCCATGCTTTCATCTGTGTCTAGGAAGGCGTTAAAGGAGCTTCTTTTAATTGGAAGTAAGGCAACTAATAGGAGGTCTTTTTCATGGCCCGCATGGACAGAGCTTACTCATGACAAGAATCAGGAAGCGAACATTTCCTTCCTCTGCACTGTACTCCTGTGGATAGTGAGCGATGATGCCGTCCATCTCTGGAGCGGCAAGGAGGCTGCTCTTGGAGCTTGTCTCCCTGACAGTAACACCGACCTGTGAGATTCATATAGAGCTTTTCCAGGCCTGCGGCAATTACAGTAAGGAACAAAATCGCGATGAATCTTCTTTGAGAGGGCTCTCTCCCCTTCTGTGAAGCAGTTTTGGCGCTGAAAGCGTAAGTTCTGTGGAGGAATCACCATTTCAGCCTGGGCTGTCAAAACGAAGGGGAAAAAAAACCCCACTAGTCACCACTAATTAACTTTATTTTGAAATATTTACTTGGGCTGAAGTAGTAGCTGCTCTTAAGTCTTTAAAGGATTAGCTGCCTGCTAGTCTTTCGTGCCTGCAACCATTTATTTAAGCTGTTGCTGCAAATCATGCTGTTAACCTGTCGTGCAAGGTTTTAACCTTTCTTTCCTTGTCAGTGGGAAATGCGTGGTACATACGGTCTTGCTGATGTGATCGTGGGAATTAATACATCCGCAGTCAGGTCTTCTGGGTTCTTTCCCCAGCTTCTTGAAGAAGGGGAAAGACAGAACATGAATGTAGCAATAATTGTCTACTTTAGGATATTCCAAAGCCTAATGAGGGGCTGTAAAAAGTTTAGGGAACATGAGATGCTTGCAAATGCGTCCTACCCCCTGCCTCTGTGCTTTTCCATGTTCTGTTACCAGGGCAAATAATTCCTCTCCCTCCCGCTGAGCTGTCAGATAAGATGCAGCATTTCCATTGCGCTCCATCCTGATGTTCCCTTGCATTTGTCACACCGTGTTGCATCATGTTTAACACCAAGTGGTCAAACCAATCGACCAAAACCCAGCTGCCAGGGGAGGGTTCGCTCATGCAAGGGTATCAGTTTTGGAGCTAAAAGAAATGTTTAGCAAAGGAAAAGTCAGGTGGATTTAGAAAGAATCCTTGAAGAAAGCTGAGAACTCACCTCAGCAAGGGTTATTTCATACTTTTGCATGCGTAGTGTATTTAGTGTAACAAATACTAATTAGCATCACCATATAATTTTCTAGCAGTTGTTTTTATCAATATGTTATTAGAAGTCTACCAGCTCCTGTAATATTCATTTTTCTTGTTTCTCAACACTAACGGTTCATGTCACAGCATGACTACTTCACTGCTATTTTGGGGGGAAAATAAGACAAATGTCTTATTTTCTCTGTATTTGATACTGCAGGTCAAGTGAATCCTCTCTGTGTTTTACTGCATTAGAACAGAAGCAGGATTGTAACATGGCCAGTTCAAATATACGGCTAAAAATAGGCCAGTGTATGATCTCCAACTTCAAATACAAAAAACCGTATTTGTAAAGGTTTCTCTTTGTTGGGTGACCACATTTCAAATTGCTAAGAAGACACCTCAAAGTTCAACTGACAAACAGCTCGTGTTTTAATCCTCCGTGTAAAACAAAGGACACTAGCTTTGACTCGCATCCGTGGTCAGCTGATACACTGAATGCTGGAAGCTGGCAGCCTGCTCCACTCCTGGGCGTTTATCGTCCCTTTAGCAGGGTCAGCGCACCAGGATGCTGTCCTGGTCCAGTGTTTCCCACGCTGTCAAAGGGGCACGGGCCCAGGTCTCATGAGGGAATTAAGGGCAGGCACATATCCCTTCTCCCACCTCTGCTGTAGGTAGGGAAAATAATTGAACAGTGGCAAGATGGACCAGAGCTTGCAATTACACTTCTGTGACGCTGTATCAGATTGTCTGGCACTAATTATGAGTAGCGGAGAGGTGGCACTTCAGGCAGGGAAGGAGTTAACAAAATAAAGGGCAATTTGTGGGGGAGAAGTTGGAGTTCGTTGTTCCAGGCTCTGCTGTGGATTTCCTTTTTATCCTTTCATCTCTGAGTCTTGGCTCTCATCACAAAAGGGGCTGCTAGTCCTTCTTCTTTCTAGCTTTATTTAGACTGTGAGTCCTTCAAGGCATGGACTGTACCTTAACCTGTGCGCAGGGGCACAGTGGGAAAGCTCTGTCGGCAGGGAGCTATAAATAGTGAGCCCGTCCAGCCCTGTGGCATCCACGCTTGCTATAATTGCCTGGTTTGCACTCCTGTGACGAGCGTTAGTTCAGCTGTCAGGGAAAGAAGGAACTGAAAAGTATTGCCACAGACAGTTTCCAGTTCTCGATTTGCCCATTGCCCTTCGGTTTAGGCCCAGTTCTCCCTCTTGCCTCAGGGAGTTCTTTTTCTAGCTGTGTGTGAATGACGATTCCCGGCGTCTGCCCAGCGTGAGCCAGACAGTTCCATTTCAGAAACAGCTTTGTAGAGGGCTTGTTGTGGTGCTGTGCTGCCTATTTCAATCTTTAACTCGTGCCTCAGCACCACGCTCATTCATTTTGTCTTGCCAGAGGACGTTGATTCTGCAGCAATCATTTTTCTACCATTCCTGACATCACTGTGTGTTTTTGTTGCTTTACGTTCACATGAGGAATTAAATGAGTCATGGGGACACAGTGGATGAAAGTAACGACCACATCCAAGACCATCCTTCCTCTCTGAGCATATTGTGGATGTTTTTTCAGACTTGTTTGCAAAAGGATTCAAGTGACGAAAGGTTAAAACAGGGATTTTCTCTGCTATCGCTTATCTTCTGAGATATGAGTAAGCAACCACGAGAGTGCTGCTGCCAGTTCTTTGCAAAGGAAAGGACCTTCATTTGAACTCTCAGTGGAGGTGGCTTAAGAAAACCTATTTCATCCCGTGCCACAAAATTCCTCTAAGGGACTTTAAAATTATTTTGTGCACGATGTTCACGCCCTTTTGGAAGTAGTTTAAGTGGAAATAAGTTGCTCTGGTCCTGCCAATACAGCTCAGTCAACAGAAGCTGCCATTTATTGCCACAGCTTTGAACGACAGCCACCCAAGAGCTTGATGCAAGGCGGCAAAACCCAGCTTGTCTCCTGCTTGGAGACCATCTCTGCAAATGACATAGGCTTCATCTGATGGGTAGCTGCAAGCAAAACACCAATGTGAATGTGCGCCGGTAAAGCAAAAATGTCAGGAGCTGTCAGCCACAGGCTCTTGCAGTGCCTTTTCTGCTGCCACAACATCTCAGAGTCAGGAGAAGTGGCTCCAGCAATTCAGCAGTATTGGCAACTAGAACCTGGCAGAAAAAGAAAACAGGGAGGATAAATGCATGCTGTTTTTCTGGCCCCCTCCTGCTCACACTCTTCCCAGGATGTTAAGAACTAATTTCAGGGGCTGTGCTTTTGAAAAGAGAACTGGGAATGAACTCCAAGAGGTGACTAAGCCCATCTCCTCCTTCCTCTGCCAAATACAGGCCTTACTCCTGACTCAGCGAGTTAATCTCATCTATTTGGTACAGCCCCTGAAGGTACCAGACATAACAGCATCAAGAAAATTAGCTTCTCATCCAAAGCATGAGCTGTCCAGTTGAGCTAGTGTTACTGTAAACGTTCTTTCTTCCCAATATTCACTGGTAACATTTGGATGAATACCCTGTGGCCAGTGTGGTCTGAGCAACCCTATAGCGAGAAGCACAGGAACCCGTTCTGGATTGTTTGTACTGTGCTGGCTGCCAGAATCTGGTCTCCATTTACAAAATATTTTGCATATGCAAAGGTGGAGGAAGGCCTCCTCTCCCCAAAAGCTACCAGAAGTAAAACCGTCTTGATACGAACAGCAGGGATCCAACAATTCTGCAACTATGCAGATTTTTTTCTCCTGCTCAGCTATTGATTTATTATGTGAATTCAGGCAACTGTAACTTTGCAACCCCTGCTATTTATCTTTCTATATAGCAAGCACAGCAGTACATCTGTCTCTTGGATCACGGACTGAAGCCTCAGTAATTTGAGTACTTGGACCAAAGCAGTCTGAGATCCTTGGACTAAAAGCCCTATTTGCTATTAAGAGCACTTTGCACTAATTAAACTTCATAAAATTCTTCCTGAGTCTTACTACCTCCATTTTGCAGATGGCAAAACTGAGGATTTAGCTCAGATGACAGACCAGGAAGTATATTGTTCAGTTTTGGAAACTGTTCTCAGAAATAAATATTTTTTCTGCTAACTCTATTTCCTTATAACGTTTCGGGGAGGGGGAACAGCAACCAAGTCATGACTGTCCCCCAGATAAACTATAAATTTATGTAGGTCAAGGAACCTGAAGTGGTGTTTTCCACTAGGTGGTGGTAGACAGCATTTTTTAAGAAGTGTTATTTGCTCTTGCTTTCTTTACCTTATAGAATAGAAACCCAGGGTCTGCCCAGTTCAGTATTCTCTTCCCCTTACAGTTACTACTCCATATTCCAGAGAAAGAAGCAAAAATATCACCGCTGGTGAGTTGCTAAATTTGTTGCCGTTTCTTGGGAAGTTTTTTCCCACCTCCTAGACAGCTGTTGGAATACCAATTTCAAACCCAATTTTTATGTTTGTAATCCGGTAAAAGATATTCCTGTTACCCATATACATGTGTGCTGGGTTGTTCTTAACTCCTGGGTGCAATTCACATAAAATATTGTTAATCTGATGCGAGGCAAACTATTTTTTTATTTCCTTCTTTTATGTTGTTAAAAAAAGCCCCAAAAAACAATAAACCCAAATCAAAAACACACAAAGACAACAGGATGGGGAATTGGAAAGGAGCTACGGATCCCAGACCCAAAACAATCATCCCCGGATACAAGTGGATGTGAAGTTTTGATTTGGTCTTTTGGAGATCCTGTACTCAGATCAATGATTCACGTCCCCATTGAGGCAATGCTTTGGTTTAAAATGGAAGTTTGAATAAACAGAAAAGATTCCAGCCAAAAACACTTCAGCATTTAAATTTATGCCAGTAACGTACATGCTGCATCTCAAGAAAACCCTGACCTTCTGTAGTCCTGTCCTTACCATTTTATTTGCATAGAGCCATGAAGAAACAAACAAAATAAAGCTGGCATGCTTGGGGAACGTACTCATGAAAGGTTACCTCAGACTATCACAATTCTCTGGCTGCAGAGAAGGACACCCAGGTTAAAGGCTTGACTGTCCCACAACAATATCTCCTTACGGAGACTTTCAGCTCCACATGGGCACAACCTCACCACAAAATCAAGTCCCTGCTTGCACACTGTCACGGAGATGTTGCAATGATTCAGGCTGGCAAATATCACAATGCACTATTTGCTCATGCACTCTTTAATCGTTACTCCTGTGATTACATTAATACCATAATATTTATCCTGCATTATGAAAGCAAGCATCATGACTGATTAGTACAAAGAACAGAGGGAGGAATCGGGACTCCAGGACTGTAGTTTTAGATGAATAAAGTCAGCGTTATAGGAATTTAGGCCAGTTAGGGCAATTACAGGAGGAATTCAGGCTATATATTTTTGATGGACAGGTATTTTACACTGGTTGAATTGGAAAGACTGGCATAAACCTTCTATTGTGACTAATTGTCTAGATGCAGAAGCACCTTACCTGTTCAGGTAAATCCCTGGGTGACCTTTGAGGAGCTCAGATAATCTCCTCGATTAGATCTAGCAAAGAAAAGAAAAGAACAAAGGGAAAGTGTCTCCTTTAGGATCTCAAAGGTCTGCACACTAAATGATTAATGGCTGCTAATTTCTCTTGATAGCGTTGTCACGAAGGACAGCACATGCACATCCTGTGCCTCTGATTCTTCCAACTTTTTTATGGTTCTGTGAATCATTCAGGCAGAAAGTGACTGAATGTTTTTATAAATACCTCATGGTTCTTCACTACATTTTAATAACAGAAATTATATATGCCAATAATCCCAGTAAAATTATTTTTACTTCTACAGCAAGACAGTGTGTCAGCATAAAACGGGCTCCAGCTCCCTGAATGAGTGAAATACTGGGGTATTTTCTGAAATTTTGGAGCATGTAAGGCCACCTGGAAGGTAATTCATCTAAGAGTAACAAAGGCCTGAAAAATGCTTTGCAGGGTTTGAGCCTGGAATTTCAGGGGGTCTAGTTATGTCAAATTCAATTCTTGGAGCACTCAATCCACTTCTGTCATCTTTCCCCTGCTTGTTCTTGGGATTATCATGACCTGGAGGTCCCTTTATCTGTTAAATTTCAATCTGACTGATGCACGCGTCTGAACTTCCCACCTGCGGAATTACCTGTATTTCACTCTGCCACCTTCCACTGGGGGAGGGCAGGTTAGAAAATTATAAGACTTAAAAAAAATAGCACAGAGAGCTGTGTCTCTGCCAATGATTTCTGAACACAGGAAGTCCGCGCGGGGAGACTGCATTGCTGAATACATACGATCCATCTTCCTGTACAAACTCCCGTCAACAGCGAATCTCCTGCAGTCTCAATCAATCTTGCATTACTAAAATGTCCCTTACATCACAGCTCCCTGCTCCTCTACCCTAACAAACAAAGGCTATTAACATTTAAAAGCGGCACTAACTCTATGGATATGTTTGGGATCAGGCCAGGTATTGAATAATGGGAAGGGATCAATATTCATAATCTAGAGCAGCAGCAGAGATGCGTTGTGACTTACCCGTGTCCTATATAGTTCTCCATATGGTTCATTTGAAAGCCTTTTAGAAGCTTACCAAGGAGTATTGCAGTGAATGTGGAAAAAATGATGCATGAGGATAAGAAGCACAAATGCTCCAGAGGCCTCGTAGGGTCTATGGTCTTAAAATAAGCTCCTGGGTTTTAATGGGATCTGATGAAACCCTCTTTATAGGGGCAGAATGGAAGGGGTTGGACAGCTGGCCAACAAATACTCGGTAAACATTCCTGGTAGCCAAACTCTGTGCAAACAGCAACTATTAAGGCAAAGACCTGAAAGATCAACAAACAATTGCAGGTCTGGGTAAAATGATGCAATGGATTACAATTAGTGTCACTGGTCCAGGGAGCACAGGCTTTCCTATCGACTGACAGCTACGAGGCACCTTAACCAAATAACAAAGGGGGCTGGTGGGGGAGAAAGCTCAGCATCAGTCAATATTATCTCAAAGACACCTACTGTAAATGAGCAGGCTGATGTTTGCAGCATGGTTTCGTTGAGGGAGAAAAGGTAGAAATTACCGGAGGCGGCTGCGGGAGCTTGGTCCCAGCTTCCCAGAAAAACATTGAGCTGCAAAAGGTTCCGTGAGCTGGCTGGCTCTCTGAACGGCCAAGAACTGCGCGTACTGGAAAGGGCAGAAGCCAAATTAAAGTGAGTTAACGTTATCAAAACCCATTAGGAATTTCAGGTTTTGCCGAGAGGGACACGAAAGCAGCGCTGTCTGGCTTTGGTACGGGGTACTGAAGCGGCAGGTGTCTGTGGTGTGCCTGAACACACTCACTTCCGTGCGCTGGTGGGGGATCACATCAGGTTTGCCCCGTGCCCCCAGCCAGAAAAGTGTGAACATCTCAAGAGAAGTGAGATTTTAGCAAGACGAATGTGTGTGTGGTGGAGGTGTCATCTTTTGGNCCTTTTCTTCCCCCCCCTAAACTCAGTCTCCTTTTACAAAAGCTAGATTTTTCAAAAAAAAACCCCAAACTAAACCCTAGAAAGGGCCAGGGCTGAGGGCAGCCTGCGGTGACACCAGGCGAGCACCATTTTCCTG
>VWZL01005097.1:100898-173604 GCA_013396915.1 Stercorarius parasiticus
GGGCGGAGCGGGGCCTGGCCCGCCCCGTGCTCTGCCTGCCGGGGCGGCCCCGGCCCCGGCCCCGCCGCACTCCCCGCTGCCGACCAAGCGGAGCGGAGCCGCAGCCCCCAGCGCCATTGCCGCCCTCAGCCCGCTATGGCAGGTGAGCCCGTCCTCCTTCTCCCGGGCAAGGCGCCGCCGCTCGCCCGCCCGCCCTGAGGGAGAAGCCTCGCCGGCGCCTCCCCCGCTGCGCTCTTCCCTCAGCCCGCCGCGGTCATTGCTCTCGCCTCCCGCCTGCTGTCACCTCCATCCCGGCCCCCTGCCGCCGCCTCAGAGACGCCCTCCATCCCCAGACAACCGGGGCTCGCCCCTTCCTTCTGCCGGGGAGGTGGGTTGGGGCTCCACCGCAGCCTCCACCATGTTGCCCGGCCGCCGTTCACCTTGGCCGCGGGGCTTCTGCGCCGTCCGTACCTCTCCTCCTTTCCCTTTTAATTCATATTTATATTTTAAATCCTTCCGTGTTTTCCGTGCCGACGTTTTCTGGCTCGGCATCGCCTCCAGCCCGTGCTGGGCGGAGGGGAAGGGGCACGGCCTGGGCGGGAGAGGGGGATGCCTGAGGTGGGCACCTGCGGCGGGATCACCTGCCCTGCGAGGCGGAGGCACCCCCGGGAGGCATCCCTGGGGTACTGGGGCGTGTTTCCTCTGTTCCATTGAGATAATCTATTTTTTTAATTATTTTTTTCCCCCCTTAATCTGAAACAAAATGGGTGGCAGAGTCGTAAGCTTGCAAATGGGATGGAGAAATGCAGGTTAATTCTCCCCTGGTCCTGAAGGGGTGGCCTCGCTTTCTTGTCTGATCCCGTTCTCGTGATACGCTTTGAGGGTTTGGGTTTTATTTTTTTTCACCTTTTTATTTATTTGTTTGCTTTTTTTGGTTGGCTTTTTTTTTTTCCCCCAGCGCAGATCGAAGCAGTAATATTTCTGTTTTCTGCTTTTAACCTGTGATCCCCGTTCGGTGTTGCGTGTGCGTGGTTTTTCTTTTGTTTTAAGGTACGTTTTGGGTAGAAATAAGTGATGTAGGTAGTGCAGAAAAATGCCCGAACAAAGCTTGTTGAAAGCCTTCGATTAGGCTTTCTTAGCTAACTGGTAACGACTGCCTACCTATATTGTGCATCTCTGTTGTTAGTGGCTTTTGCCTTTTTTTATAAAAGGTGGGAGTGCAGGCAGAGGCTTGTAGGGTTTCATTCTTGTCCTTTCATTTTGGAGCCGTCACTGTCATTTCGTAGTCTGAGAAGCCAAATGCTTAACTAAGGTTTGGGGTCCCAGGCAGCACGGCCCCTCACCTCCCCAGGTTGGTGCAGGCAGGGGCTGACCCCCAAAGGGAGCTGCAGGCAGAGCCGGTAGAAGATTCTGGCAGGAAAGGGAAATCCCCAGATGTATTTAAGACAAGGTGAAGACCTCGCCTGATAATTTTTTCCATCTTATCATTTGCCCCGTGCAGCTGACACTCTTAGTATGAGTTCAGTGCCAGGTAAATTCTGCGCTCTCGGTTGTTGTTGAACTTGACCAGCTGAAATAAAATTACCAAATGCTCTGTTTTCACAGGGAGCTTGATATGTCTGTGTATCCCCACTGCAGTGCAGGGTTGCCATACTTAAGTAATCTTTAAATTACCCAGTATAAGCTTTAAATAAAAAGCTGGTTTGGGTAGTGGTTTTACTGGCAGCTGGAGTGTGATGCAGGCTGTAAAACCTAGCAGAGAAGCAGAACAAATAGTAGAGCCATTAGCTACTGATGTGCTGCACACTGCCAGAGCTGGACTTAACGCTGCACACCTTGATCTGCCTAGTGATTTCACTATAGATAAAGGATTATTGCGACAAGTAGCTCAGGTTAGTAAACTGGAAAATAATCCTTGAGATAGGTAGAACAATTGGATTAGCAGTTGATGAGCTCTTACAACCCTCTTCCTAGCTTCGAGTCATGATCCAGATCGCTTGAAATTAGAGCAGTATTAACATGGAGATGCACTGGATGAAATTCAACCTTGGGCTAGCAATGAGGTTAAACAAGCCCTGAGATTTTTATCATGGATTTAAACAAGCCTTTGGCGTTAGTAAAGATGAAATAGGAGTTGAAAATGTCTTGTCAGAGTCCCGGGGATAAGGGAAGGAGGTAAGGACTGCAGCTCTCAAGGGTGGGTTGTGCTCCTGCTGTTCCTTAATAGGCCACATTCATGTGGTTTAAAATCCATCCCAGCCTGTCACTTGTCTGTAAGGCCTACTCTTAGCTGGGCTTAGATTTAGGGAACTGCTTTCTCAAGGCACCTGGCTCTTATGTTGAGTAGATGTAAGGAACTGGATGGAAATAACGTTCTCTGAGTACGGGCCTCTTGCTCGTTCTGCATCTTCAGTATGGAAACAAATTGAAGGAAAACCAGCTTTTCAAATAGTAGGATAATGTGGGCTGCAGGTTGATGAGTGTTTCCTTTGGTGGCAGCACCGTTTTAAGCAGCCCCCATCCATCACCAGCTGTGCAGTCCCAGCCTTGTGACCCCTTGGTGGTGCTGGTACCCCTGTATGGATGGCTGCTCAGTCAGGGAGGTCAGGGAGCTTTTTTGGGTTAGTCCACAAAAGCCTTGCTTTTATATTGAAGCGAGATCTGTTTGGAGAATTTTTACCTGCTCCTTACCCTCCCCGAGCCACGGATAGACCTCTGTGTACATCCCTAAAGCCGTACTGGGTGATGTGTGTGTATGGGGTTTTTTTTAAAGACTGCTAATGTGGGAATTTCTGTCTCAGTAGTTGAAGCTAACGGGGAGTTGAATTCCAGCGGAGAAATAAAAGTCCTGTCTTTGGTATTATTTGGTTGGAGACTCTTTTCTTCAGGGGGAGCTTAAGATGGTGGCAGTGTTTGAGGATTTTTATTTTTTTTTTTCCTAACAGAAAACTTTATGGCTATGGATTTTCTCTGCATTTGTTTAGAAGACTGTAGAAGATGCTGCATTTGTATGCAGTTACTATTTCAAAGATTTTAAAACTAAGCCCAGTTGAGTTTTCTTTCTTTTATTCTGTCAGTATGTTTCTTTGTTGTTTTTTTTCTTCCTGGTATAGACAAATCTGTCAACTTCCTCAATATAATGGACTTTCTTATCGTGTTATGAAGTAGCATTGTTGTGCTGTTTAGGTTGATTGGAGATGGTCGAAAAGTTAAATGGGTGAAACTTTACCCATCTTCAGTAGGGATTCCTCCAGAAGTGGCTGTTAAGCTGCTCTAATGACCTAGTCTGAACTGCAGCAGTTAACCTCTTCTGATCCTTGTGTGTACAGGGGGAAGTCAACTGCGCACCCTCCAGCTATTCCAGTTCATAGCAGATTACAAACCAGTGTCCCACGCACGGGGATTTTTGGAAGATCTTGTTCTACTGTAGCTGTTGCTGACAGTGTCTTTGTGTTAACCACGTGAGAAAAATAGAGAGAAAACTCAAGCCCAAAAATATTCTGTGGCGCCATTTCTTCAATAAATTTATTATACTTTTGAACACTTCTTTGTGCATTTATCCTTACAAGAGGAAATGCAGATGGCTGTGCAGAATGTTTTTTCTTCCATTGAAGGTGATGGCTCATGTATTGCTGGAAAAGTTTATTTGTATCAAGTGTTCTTATGTATGAAGCTTTAGTGGTCATGGAATGATATGACAGCGGGTACAGTGGTTTTATTTTACTTAAAATCTGCAGGAAAAAAGTATTGACAGTCGGGATGAATAGAGAGAGATGCATCATGATGTAGTGTAAGGCAGGAATAAAAGAAATCACTTAAAATGAAAGCTATTTGCCATGTTCTCTAGCCATTCCCAGGGGTGAAGTGCATTAAGACATTGTGCTAACTTCGTGGTACTGCACATAATACTGCTGTCAGTACTGGGGAGCATATTTGCTTTATGGCTAAATATTTTTAGTTGTTATGAGCTGTCTTATGACAATGTTTATTTGAAGGCAGGAAAGAAATCTGATGATATTTGGCTATTTTCAGGTTATGGGAAGGAAATGTCTGCTATTTGAATGCTCTTCTATTAGAGATGAATCAAAATGTGGATTTCTTGCCATGGTGATTTGGCCATGAAAGGAGTGGAACTACCTCCTTGGGAAAGGGAATTGGAGTGTTGAAACATCGCTGGCACTTGGTAGGGAAAGGAAGTAGGAGGGAGAACTAGTCTACTAGTTAAGAAGCTTCCTGCTCTGGTTTTATTCCTTGCACTCAACATTAATCTTGGCCATTTCTGGTGCCAAACATAGCAATAAAAATGTGTATGGTATCAGAAATAGAATCATAGAATGTGTTGGGTTGGAAGGGACCTTTAAAGGTCATCTAGTCCAGCGTGTCTGGACTACACTACAGTGTGCCTGTGCGTCTCCCATGGTTTTCTAATCCAGTGCGCTCTCAGAGGTTTGATGAATGTATTTCTTGGTACTGATGATGTCATTGGTCTAGTAAATTGTGAATCATCATTTGCCTTGGGTCTGCAGAGAGCTGTGACACTCTTTTTGGCTCTGCTGTGGCCTCAGAGTAGAGTTGGGCCCATTGGAGTTTGAAAATTCTGGGTTGGTTTCGGGAAGGATGAGTTGAGTGCCGAGGTCCCAGCCAGGCTGTTGCGAGGCAGTCCCAAACCACACGTTTTGGTTGTCTCCATCCTGCGCAGCAGGAACGTATTGAAAAACTCTTTGTTCCCATTCAACAACGCCATTTTATTATTTGCAGAGGAATAGCTGGGCTTGAGGTAGTTGTAAACCTAGCCTTTAACGGTTTTATAATTAGAAATTCAATGATCTAAATCTCCTTGTGTCTCAGTTCTCAGGCCAGGAGATGAAAGTGCTGGTTATGGAGGGCTGGGGCAGGGGGGGAAATGCAGTTACCATCCAAGTGTCTGGTCTTACTTTTATTTTTTTTATTAAAAAAAAGGCAAACAAAACAACCACCTCAGGAGAGAATAAACTTTGTCCTTTTCTGGCAAAAGGCAATTTCCAGAGTTTTTTCTTGCCACATTGAGGCAGCCAGGATATTTTATTCTTACCCCAAAACCTAGGTTACTAAGCATGTAATAAAACTGACTTTTATTGGTAAGAGTGTGTCACGTGCACCTTAGAATCGTGGTGTAGCTGGATTTTAGCTTGTGTATTATGGAGTCCGATAAATCTTTCTCCTCTGAATGGGTGATGTTTTGATCTGTACCTGCGTCAGCAAAATGCCAGAGAAAGCAAGCTCTGTCCTATAGTTGTATTTTTAGGAGCAGATGGGAGCAGATTAGTCCGGTTGTAATTTTGTTTGAAGAGCTGTAAGTAGCAGCACCGTACCTGTGTGTTTGAACTTTTAGGGTCTATGTGGTATGAAGGCAATAACAACTTGTTTATGCGTGTTTGGATTTAACCAGCATTTGCTTGTTATCTCCTGGGTGATAAAAGGGACTGTTTTAATTCAGCACGCGTTTCCCTTATGCTTGCTTTAGATTAAAATTGCTTGAAGTATGGGCTCAAATTAGTATAAATGGTGAAAGAGAGATTGACTCACCATTATTTTGGTTTTGACTGTTTTGAAATGTAGTGACTCACCGAACAGATTTCAAATCCATGCCCCCCAAATTTGTTGTCTGAATTTATTTTTAAATCGAACTATTGCAGTGCTTGTGTCATTGGAACAGTTGTCTGAAGCATTTTGAGAATGGATGGTAGACAGCAGTGCTGGCGTAGCCGGAAAGTAAGTAAAAAGCAACTTCAGATTTTTATGCACTTACATTCCTGAGCATTAGCCTCGTGTGTGGATGCTTTGAGTAGTTTGGGCTCTAAATGTAGCAACACATTTTAATTGGATTTACTCTTATTTTGCATGGCCACGAAATGGCAGCCTAGGGCAATAAGGCCTATTTTAGTGGTATGCTGGCTATTAGTACGCTTGTAAGATTGTAAAAGTTAAGAGAATAAATTGCAGTTCGGAAGCTTTAATAGGAAGGTGCCTTAAACACTCGGTCAACTGAGTGTGCTCTTAGCTGTGTTTATATGATGAGGCGGTTAATGTGCTGTTAATGAATTTATCCCAGTCTCCCAGTGCTTTGGATGTCATCGTTGACCAGGTGGTAGCAATGGGGAGAAAACGCTGGAAATCTTTGACCACTAGAGTCTGCCATTAAGCAATTTCTTTTCTAGCACAGAAGTAGTGATATGAAGGGTTTCTCTTTTTTCTGGCCTTGTTCCTTTTATCACTTACCTGTATTGTCTTGTGTTTAAGCATGTAGCTCAGTGTTGCTGTTTCGTTGTACTTTTAAAGAAAAAAAATGTGTGTGTATATGTTCTTATCAGTATTGAAGGTCATATGAGTATCTCATAAAAACAGGCATGTTACTCCATGTCGCGACTTTCACTTTTTATTTAGAAGCTTGGAATGGAAACAAAATGCTGCACTGCAAAGTTAGCAACCTCTTTCTTATTTTGTGGGCGGAATAAAATGAAACTGTCCCAGAGTTAATAGCGCTTAATGGACTGTGCTGTGATAAGGTTTGAATTTCCATGGAGTCTTTGAATCCCTATGACAGGAAAAAATTTTCATAATTTTTACAATTTTTCTCTGTTTATTACTTGCGCTTTGTGTGTGGAGAATCCTGTATTCAGACACTTACCATACCCGAGCAAACAAAACAGCCTTGTTTTTGCAGGCGATATAGTCCAAAGCACCAGCTGCTTCACAAGTTATAGCAGCTGGGTTTTTTTCCTTTTTCATCTTTTTATATAAAATGAATTGTTTCTGAAAGTTGACTAGATGTTCCTGATGCAAGCATTTGCTTGGTCATATTTTAACAGATTGGAGTTTTTGATAAATGCTTAAAGAGTGTGGTTTTCCGATGCTCATTTCATTGCACAAAGGCCAAACCTAAGGAATAGTTGAGATTCGGACTGACAAGAAAGAAATTGGAGCTCCAGGTCTTTATTCCGTAGGATCGGACTGCAAGACGTAATTGCAGTATTTCATACTGTTCTGTGTCCTTTCATATATGGCAACAATAACAGTTACAAGTCGTTGTCTGATATTGGAAGTATGTATTTCTGTGGGTACCGTTTAATTTTGTGTGTGGAATTTTGGGTGATTATGCTCAGTATAATAATTATTATCATTATAATTTTACAGGGCTCTATTCTGGTTTATTCAGACTGTTATATACTTGTTGGTTACCTGTAGTTTATTTCAACTTACTAGTACATGCTTTTAAAACATACAAAAAATCATATGGACAAAGGAGTGGTGCTTTTTTTTTTTAATACCCAAGTATTATGTTTTCGTTGTAGTAAGATAGTGTATCTATTTATTTGCTTTAGCCAGAAACTGAAAGTTGAATGGGAACAGCTCAATTTGTGCTGTATTCATTTCAGAACATAGAAAATCTGGCTCGCTATAATAATCTTCAGTGTTGACTGCTCCTACGGCTTGAATTTTCCTGGGTTGCTAGTCGCGTACTGAGGTCGGCTCTTGCGAGTCAGGCTTTCAAATGAGCTGACGTTTTCATTGTCCATCTGTCTTGTTTGCAAATACCAGAAAAAGCAAAGGATGGAAGCCTGAGCTCTTACGGAGACGATGACGTGATCCTTCTCCTAAAAACATAGATCTAAAAAGCCCCTTCTGCAGAAGGGGAAGAACTCCTGTAATCTTGAGCCCTGG
The DNA here is from genome assembly GCA_013396915.1 of Stercorarius parasiticus. Taxonomy (NCBI): domain Eukaryota; kingdom Metazoa; phylum Chordata; class Aves; order Charadriiformes; family Stercorariidae; genus Stercorarius; species Stercorarius parasiticus. The sequence goes on from VWZL01005097.1 coordinate 108,579, forward strand.
GTACTTGTAAACATCCATTGCTAATGAGTCTTCCTCTTCTTTGCAAGGGATCAAACGCATTTAATGATTCTCATGAAGATGCCTAATAAGGCAAAATCGAATCAAGCAAAGCTGTCAATTAAGCCTTCTGTTGAGTTTCTTAGTATAAATGAGCCTAAACCCAAAGTATTATCTGAGCTCTCCTTCTTGGCTGTTTGGTTTTGGGAGAGATTTTATGATCAGTATTAGCCCAATTTTTAATTTTGCTTAGGTGCACTGTTCCTTGCTTTGTAATCCCGCTGAATTGTAGACCGCAGAACAGTGCGCTGAGTGTATTAAGATCTGAGTCTAATTATTGTTTTTGTTCTGGAGGCTGTTGTGACAGATAATGTTTTGTTGAATGGCAGGTAATAGATTTATTACGGAGAAAGCACAGCATGTGGGTACCTTCAAAGGAGTCTCTATCTGTATTGGTCTTTTCTCCTCTTAATTATTCAAATGGAAAATTTTGTTTGAGGGCAAAATGTATGCCTAAATGATATTACACCAAATAGTGGCAGCAAAGAATTCTCACGTTTTAAGTGATGCCAATTAAGTAAGAATATTTGTGATTTTATTTCTTTATTTATTTAAGTAGTGCTATACAGACATTTGCAAAAGAGCCCTGAAGATGAAGAAACCAGTAAGGTTCAATGTTGAAACCACAGTATATTGTCCGAAAACGGTCGTTCTACTGGCAAAAATCACAAGTATTCACTAAATGTTGCCAAAATACTTCTTTGTAAAAGGCATGTCTTGCTGAAAAGAAAAAGCTTTCATTCAATAAACTATAGTTGGCATAAATATTATTATAAGTAATGTGAACTCTGTCAAAATACTATAAATTTTACGCTTTTCCTGAGCAATCAGTTCGGTATTAAGTGGACTCTTCCATTTTTGTCACTTCAACTGGAGAAGAATTCACTTAGCCTTCTTTAACAGTTTTGTTGCTTGCAGGGATATTTAATGCATTAATATATATTTAATGCATTCTTAATTAACCGCTTACGTATGGAGAAAAACCTTCAAAGCTGTTGGACTCAATTATGTCTTACATCTCTCCAGGGTAACGTGTTATATGACGTACAGGTTAGATGTCAGCTGGGTTTCAACAGGTCCTGGTTACCTCCTGGCTCTACTAATTGTCCCTGCTTAGTCAGAGGACTGAACCGGTGGCGTCACGTTAACTTCTCGAGGGGCGAGCAAGATGTACAAATGCATGTTAATAAGGAAGTGGATCATGAGTGCTGTGCGTGTAAGTGCTTTCACCTAAGCCTGCCCGAAACATGAGTACGGGAAGTAACCAGCAAGTCTGGTTGAACACAAGCCTGTCTCGATAAACACTTCCAGGCTTGTTGTGAAATTAATAAATTAGTAATTGGTTGGCTTAACGTGTGGGAATCAAATGCAGGGTTGCGTACAGTTGTTTAATATGTGGGCGGAGAATATGTAGTGCTGGTTTAACTTAAAAATCATTAATGGCAATAATGACTTAATTTTTCCCCATGGCTATGTGAAACCAAGCTACGCTTAGTGACCAAAACTCGTGGGGGACACAGTTGGTCAAGAGTTACCGGTAGTAATAATAGCATCTATTATTGCTAATTTAATTTATAATAGTACCTATTGTTGCTAATATAATTAATAATAGCATCTGTTATTGCTCTGTGCACCAGTAGATGATCTGCTTGTGCCCTGCCTTTTGCCAGTTCCAGCAGAACAAAATTCTCCTGCTGTTTTGGAAGTTGTGGCTTCACATAAGGACTCGGGGGCTCTAAAACCCGGCACGGTGACAGTTTACTTCTGGGAAGGTATTTGAGCAGATGTGTCGGGATTGTGCTCCCAGCAGTCTGAAGCCAGAAGGTACTTGTTCTGCAGAACTGAGGGTACTGTTTAATGCAGCAAAGGCTGCCTGCACAAAAGTGCACGAAGAATCATGCTGTCTCTCCCCCTTAGCGCCTGGAAGCCTTGAAACATTTCCTCTGCAAGTGGTATAAATTTGCTGATTATTCCCAGGAAAGATTTCTTGAAATAATCTTGAAGGAATGAAAGGTCACTGAGCAAGGAGGGCATAACTCTCCCAACTGGATAATTAAAAAGAAAATTAAAAAGTGTGCTAAGTTTGAGATTGACTTGTGGCCATGCTTTGAAGATTAAAAGGGCTTTTTTCATTTCAGATGAAGGAGGTTGGGATTGGTGGGAGGAGGAGTTGTGGCTGCTGGAGCAGTCGGGCAGTGCTGAGAAGCTGCGTTTGTCGTTTGCTTACTGAACCGTGCACCAGATACCAGGATCACTGAACGCAAGTGCGGCTATCTGCTCTTGTTCCCCATCTTTGAGTCTTCCAGCTAGAGTTCTCAACCTGGCTGCTCACTGTTTAGTGAAGGTAGATTTTTGGGCATCTGAGTAAATGGTGTATCAATATATGTAAAAATAATAAATACAGTATAAAAATATAGTATAAATAAATATAGGGTTTTTGTATAAACATGTTTTGCTTTTAGAAAATGAAAATAATGGCAACTTCAACTAAACAATGCAACTTTGCATGTTCTTTGCACAGCCTGTAGCAAGATCAGTCTGGTGGGTTCTTTTTCTCTGCAGAGGTTTAGCCTGCACTTCTGAAACTACTTGCAGTCACAAAAATTAAGATATGTATATGTAGAGAGAGAGATAAAGCTACAATATGAGTGCGCTAACTAAATGGTAACAGCAAAATAATGCCAAAGTAATACCAAAAAATTACAAAATTGCAGCTTTAGCAGCTAACGCCAACAGATATTTCAAGTCTAGACTAAGTATATAAATTTGCATATCCGCTCCGTTTTGTGATCTGCGGCGTGGAATAGGTCAGAGCTCTTGGGCTGCTCCTGGGTTTTGGCTCATGGCTAGAACCCGTGAGTGCACCTGGGGTGTGCTTCTGTGCTGTGATGTTTGAGGAATGAAGGGATTGTGGTCGTAGACGTGAAGTCTAACTGCAGAGTTCCCGCTTGTAGCTTATTAGGAGTAGGGTTATTAGATACCTGGGCTTATTGGGTCTCGGCCTTATTGTTCCCTTGGCTGAGTTATCACATACTTGAGTTTGGGCCACATACTGTCTTCTTCCAAGCGTATGTTGAAGTTAACAGTGTTTCCCTGGACATCTGGGAATACTTGAAGATAATGATTCTTTGAAGGTTGCAGTCAGCAACCTCGCATGATGCCATGTTGACCAATAAACGGTTTTTACTTTTGTCTTAGAAGAAAAATTATTTGAGCTTTTGCCTTTAATTACATTAATTACAAGCATACCTGGAGGTCCAGGAAAGACGTAGGCGTCTGACTTAGTTTATGGATGTGGTGAATACAATGGCAGGTCACAAAAAGCACATTCCTTCTCCATTAATTTCTGAAGTGCTTTGATCTGTGCCTGTGGAGTATAGGGCTTTGGCCTCACTAGCTTTTGTTGTTGTTTTTCCTTAAAAATGATTTCTTATTTCTTGCCCAGAAATCAGACGTAAGTATTTTTAAAGGCACTTCCATCTTGTAATTACTTCTATACGTAGAACCATCAGTCTGTTTTGACGTACATCTCAGACCCTAGAGTTCTTTACAAGTATTTAAAACTACACAGTTGCAGGAAAAGTTGCAAGAAACACTGTAATATAAGCTGTAACTGAATTCAGGATTTAAGAAGAACGGAAGTTGTGCACAATGCCTTGCATTCTCTAACTGGAAAAGTGAAATTTGCTTAACGTGAACTGCCTCTAGGTATCCCTTCTGTTAGATGTACATTTTAATGGATTAGAGTCGTGTACAAGGGGTATGTGTAAGCAGTACCCAGGACCATGCATTGCTCATTAAATTGAACGGTAAGCTTTCAAAGCAATTTCAGTAATTCTTTGTGTATATTTGATACAGCATTAGGGAAGAGAAGAGTAGATGTTTTCGTATTAAATTGTATCTTCTGGTAAGTGCTTTTTCAAGGAATTTATAATTCAGTGGGTTTATAAATGTGTCTATAAGATCAAACTTAATGGCTTGGTCTTTCTGCTGTTCCAGGTTGTGGGTGGAAGTGGATCTGTTTATTGTACTAGTATGTGGTGCTGTTTTCTGGTGTTTGCTGTATTATGTTAAGTATATTCTGGAAGATGTTCATGGGAGTATAAATTGAATCTTTTCACTGACGTAAAAGATTACGTATTTGTTATGACTTTGGTAGGAAGAATACATAAATTAGGAGACTGTTACAGAAATGTAGCCGGGAGACTCATTTGGCTGTCATAAATGAGGCGTCCTACACCTCACCCTCCTGATGAAACAGGATGTTCTTGCAAAGATGTGCCTTTTTCTCACAGCGTTGCTCTGAGAAGGGTGCCTTGCAGCAGCTGAATATTTGTGAGGTATCTGCTATGCTGGAACGGGCGCTTTTTGTTTGTGTGTTTTTTTTTTTTTCTTTTGTAGATAAGTTGTGGAACAGAGAACCTCTTCTTAACTGTTTTTTCAGTGTCTGCATCAGACTTGCCTTTTCATGTTGTGTGTTTTTCTTGTTACTACCTGGCAATATATGAAGGTTCAAAGGAGGGATTTAGTCACCAGGTGTTTGTGGTCACTGGGTGATATTATTACCAGTTTTGATCATATGAGATAACCATTATATGCCATCCCTATACACAAGACACGGTTTTCAGTACAGTGGAAATAGGTGACTTCAAAAAAGATCCTTTTTTATTTGGTCAAATTTTTTTGACCAAATTTGACCAAAGATCAATTTTTTATTGACTCTGAGTGCTGCAAAACTGCCTCAGAATACATATTCAAACTCAGAAAGTTGCCTGTAAATTGTTGGTTTACCAATGTGTGTCTAACAGTAAACATTTGTAATTTGAGCGGGGCACTCTGAATTATTTGTTTCATCCTTAAACTGAACACTGTATATATCAGAAGAAGAAGGCAAAAAAATTGGATGTTCTTAAAATAATCAGAAGTGAACTCCTCCTAGGTGTAACAGTCTCAAGGGAAAGCTCCCATCAGTTTAAATTTCAGATATTAAGCAGGTTATAAAAATGATGACTAGCTATGTAGGATCATCACGACAATGCTTCTTGCACTGAAGCAGAGCAAGATAAATTGTCTACTGTGATTTCACTTCCATCAATGAAGTGCAGCGATACATAGAGCATCTCATCTGTTTATTCCTGCCTGTCTTTCACAGTATTATGAGGTTTGAAGAAGCACTGTAAAATATTCCACTGTCTTGAAACAACAGTTGCAAGAACTACATCTTGAATTAACATGCATCTTAAGTATGGCGATGATTAAGTACCTATTTACTGCAAAGAGTTTTAACCAAACAACCTGCGATTAGATCTGTCCAGGCCGTTGATCATGGAAGCTGGGTTTTAAGTGAAGGCATCCGGATTAGTAGGTGGTTTATTTGAACTGAGTTACTGAGTGTAAATACTAAGTAAGTAATCGGAAATAAATCTCCCGAATGATGAAATTCTCCACTCGCCAATGATGAACTTTGGAGCTTTAATTGTAAGGTAAATAGACAAGTCTTGTTTAGTTGGATACTTAAGGAATGTTCCTTGCATTGAACTCAATTATACTTTGATATTCAGGGCAAGCAGCATTTGAGTCCCTGGCATTGTTTAATGCAACTATTTAAAAAAATAAATAAATTCTGGATGGTGGAGTAAAAAAGCAAATGGCTTATTTCTTTCAAAACCTGACTTTTTTGTTTTGCCATTGATCACTTAGTCCTGTTGCTCCCTGTGAGGAGGTCAAATGCCTTGAATAAAATAATTTCCAGCGTATTCCTCGAAAGTATTGTCGATGAGTAACCTTGCAGGCAATCTGTGGACCTGTGGTACAGCCGTTCATATTTTATGGCCTTAAGATATGGTGATGCTTGCATTAAGGGCTGTAAGCGTTCTTCTTATTGAAACAGGAAGATGTTTCTGTTTGTGAAAACATTTGGAATTCAGAAGTAAAGAGCAAAGGAAAGAATCTAATGATTGGAAAAAGAGCAAGTAGAGGAGGAAACTTTTCAACATCTCTTTGCAGTGGAGATTAAATGCTGGAACATAATGTGGTTTTATATCCGCACACATAGCATAAAATAATCAGTGGAGTTAATTGGCTTTCTTCCATGCATTCTTAGCAAATGATGAATAAAGAGTATTGCGCATAATAAGTCTCAGCTTTCAATTAAATGTGCCCTATTCAGTAGTTGGTTCTTTGATGCAAGAACAAGCACATGCAGATTTCTGATCTGCTGATGACGCTCAGCTTTCGGGTCTTGACAATTAAGCAAGCTTCTGCAGTGTGTGACAAACCTTTTAAACTTGCATTAACGCTGACTTCGCTCCTTAAGCGGAGGGAGCTAGATGGCGCCATCGGCCTGGCTTTTGCCTTCGCAAATTTGGGTTCAAAAGGTGCATTTCAGGTAAAGTGAGCTTATTTTCTGCCCTGGAGCACTGTGCTCTTGGCCGGCTCTCAGTTGGGCACAAGCAGTGGAGATGCTGCATATAAATGTGGGCAGCACCTGGTGGGTGGGTGTTAATTTTTGGTGGCCTATTTTAATTATCACTTATGGTATCGATTGTAGAAGTGATGGTGCCTCATACATACTGCAAGCACATGCAGTATTTGGAGAGGTAACTGCTTCCCTCGTGGGATAAGGGGATGGGGTACAAACTTGGTAGCAAGTGATAACTTGAGGCAGGGGCTGTGATGTGACAAATTATTAAGTGATGTTTAGAAGTGCAAGGGCAGCCTTAAGACTGTGTTGTCCTCCTGCAGAAAGAGAGGTAGGTCAAGGAGAGAAGAACAAATTCATGTGGGACTGCATATTAATTAATGGGTTTTTTTGTCGTTAATTCAAGTCTCACTTCTATTCCTGCCTCCTTTTTCATCTCACTTTACTCTGTGGCCCTGAACATCACTTTCATGCAGTGTTTTCCATTATGACAGTGAAGGAGCCCAGCACAAGTTATATTGTGTATTTTCCATCCTTGGTGAGGTTGTGGGTTGCTAAACTTTGTCTTGTGGAACAGAACTTTGAGATCTGGGACCTCTTGAAAACTGGCTAATTGCTAATAAAAATATTTCCGTGCAAGTTGCACAACGGAGGCTTATGGAAATGGTAACTTGATGGAGAAAATCCCAATCCTGATTACAGCTGTTGGAGTCAGGCATGTAAATATTTATGCAACTTGAATTTTGGGGGCCCTGGATGGGTTTTCTCCCTGTAGCGTTGCAGGTTATGCAAAACCCTTGAACCTCCTTGTTGGGGTTGATGTGTACACACTCTGCTGTTACTCAGACAGACTGTTCGCTTACTTTTCGTAACTATGGCAGAGGCGTGTAGTAACAGTTTATGACCGTGTGGTGTCTTCCTGCATTTCAGCCGTTGTGTAACGCGCCGAGATTGTGATTGGACACAGGACAGTTATACAATGTAGTGAGCCCAACCAGATTATAAAAATCCTCCTCCGGTATGTCTGCATCCTTTCAGGCTGCAGCTTGCAACTCGGGCTGTGGCACTGAGCATAGGCTGGGAGAAAGGTGGTGGAGGAGCTGGCTGAGACGGTCCCTAGAAGTTGGTTCGGGTTTCTGGAGGTAAGAGCTTCTTTGAATTCAGATGTTCAGATGATTACAAAAATTCAACTGCTTTAGAGTGGGCATTATTAGGTAAGAAAAGTTAAACTTGACAAACGCAGGTTTTTAATAAGTAAGTTTCAGTATCTTAAAGATTGGAGGACTTATTTTTCATTTAAAAATTGTTACTACTGTAAAGAGAGACTCAAAAGTATTTACCATCTTTCCTGTTTACCTGTAAATTTTGGCTTCCGTTTAATTTTTAAAATGTGAGAAATTTACATGAGGTTTCTGTAGTAAAAAAGAGATATTAAGAATGTCTGACCTCAACAGTGCAGCATCTTAGTTGGTTTTTAAAAGTTGCTTGAATTCCAAAAGTTTTATTTTAAGATAAATGGAAGTGAGATATTTATTTCAAGACAACCATAATAGATCAACTCAGTATAAACTTTTTCAAGTGTGTAATCAGTTGCTGGTTTTATATTGCTTACTGGACTAAAATTGTTCAATTTCAGCAAGGAGTGAGTATCTGTTTCAAAAATAGACGTAGGAATGCCTAAGCCTTTGGAAAGGAGCTTCGTATTCAGAGTTGAAAAAGTTGGCACACCACCCTGATTTCCTTAATAAATGGAATTTTTCCTAGTTGAGTCTCTAACTTCACCTTTGTTTTAATGTGATTAAGGTCTTGGAAAAAACGTAGCTTTCATCAAAGTGCCAAGTAGAAGTACAAAGAAAGTTGAGAAAAGAATCAGTGTGTGCTCAGGTTGCTTTCTGAATGAGGGAGCTTAATGAACTGTGTATTAACATGCATAATAATGTGGAAGTATCTGAATTCTTAGATTATTAATGCTCCACAGGGAGACTGTAGGGACTGTGTGCTATTATAAATCAAGCTAATGTGTGCCATAAACAGTGAGGGAGGTGTGCTGTGCTGAAAGTAAGACTATAAAGTAGTAATGTGTTGTATAAAGAATAGTGATCTGCTATTTCAGTTTTATTTACCCTGAGCATCATTGCTATCTAGAGAATGCTGCAGGTGTCATTTGATACCAGTCACTTGATGTCAAGCTGTAAAATTGTTATCTCCTAGATTTTGCTTACACTTCTTTGAAATGTAATCTTACGGCTTCTTCTGTATACTTGTTTCTTGATCTTTGTTAGGACTCTGTTAACGCAGACCATTGTGTACACGTTGATCGGATCCCCTATGGAGGGTGGTGCACAGGCTGCACAGGAATTTGGCAAAACAGTTGGCTATTGGAACAACAAAATGAGGGAGTAATGGGGTGAAAGATGAGCAAGGAACTGCTTGACCAATAATGTTTTTGACCAAATGCACCTTCAGGTTGACCTACACATACTGGAAATACTCCTATTTGAGATATTTTTGTTTAGAATCATAGCCTAAATAAGCTCTTTTTCAATAACTTGAGTAACCAAACATGTAGTTTTTGAAAGCTGCGAGATTCTTTGTTAATGTCTCATTCAGTTGGAGTTAAGTCCTCTTCTCAACAAGCTCATTCACACAGGAAGTTAATGAGATTTAGCTAATGTGCTTTAAATCAGCGGAAGGTTTGAGCTCGGCATAACTTTCCTGTGCATCTTTGTGTAGACATGCCCTAATAACGTTGGTCAGTTGTTAAGACGCACTATTCTGGACGGCAGTCAAAATACCAACTACTTAAAAATTCATTAGTGCCTACAAAGAAAGAATATATTTGCACTTTGAAGACTTACTTTGAAGTGAAGCAAGAAACTGACTCGGGACCAAAACTTCTTAAAGTGCCCGTCAACTCTTGTTTGTTTAAAACCTAAATGTTAGGAAGTTGGGCATATTTAAAACAGCAGTACTTTGTCTGCTTCCACTGCAGGTAAAGGGAAATTGTCTTTTTGTGGAGTATTGCATTAGGAATTTGAAGTATACTTCTGTTATTTTAAGTGTGGATGTAGTTTGCTCTTGACTGGGGCGGAGGGGGGGAATCTTCTTTGTGGCATTTAAGGACATGGTAGCCTTTTGGTGCAATTTCATTTCATGGGAAGGAACTCTGGGTGCAAGAGCTGCCTGGTAAAGAAAAATCATGAGTATTTTTCAGACCAAAGAGGCTCAGTTTCAAAAATAGCCTGAGGAAAAGCTCTACTTAAGACGAAAGCGGGAAGATGGTTTTTACATGTAGCAACAGAAGATTAAGCGCGGGTGCTCTGCAGCTTTTTTCACATCTTTTAAGATGGTCAAAATCCCCTGGAAGGTTGAAAAAATGCCCTTTGGGCACACCTACGTATCTGGAACGGTTTGTGGGATAGAGGACCTCACGGGCGCCGTATCCAAGTACCAATCTGGAGATGTAATACTCGTGGCCAGCACTCTGAAGCAACTGAATTTGTGGTTGTGGGTCTGCAGACAGTACTTTGATTGCATCATGTGAAGTACTTGTTGGGCTTTATTAGCCTCGCTGATGAGATACTTGTTGATGAATCCTTTGAAATGGGGAAGACATTTTTGCTTTGTAGGAAAACATCAAGCAACTTTTTGGACAACGTTGAGTAGCAAAGTTGCCGCTCTCTTGATTGCTTGTAATTTGGTCGTGAATATTTTTAAGCCCCCTTGGTAATGTATTGTTTCATTTTTAATGACTTCTCAGAAAACTTTCAGGCTTACTGTATTTATGCTGTTAAATAGCACATGTGAAGGGTTGCGGCAGGCAGGCTGGAGAGCGAGAGGGGGGAATCTTGTTCTAAGGTTCTTCTGGTATTAAAAATAGTGTAACTCGGGACTTGTAAAAGTGAGGACACATAGAAATACAAACCACAGCGCCTGTGGCTCCCATCCAATGCACAGAAGACAAGGTGTGTCTAGTAACAGGAAGGGGAATCTTTGATTTTTAATACCTTAATGGCACAAAATCAGTACAGAAATTTTGTGCAACAGGCTTAACTAGAGCCAATAGCAATCTGCAGAAAGCTGCTGTTCCATAATTAACTGGGAATTGCCTTGCTTTTATGTTAAATTGTGTGTCTGGCCAGGGATGGCTGTACCCTGTAAGTAAACTTGTCTAATTGGAGCCTCCACAAAATTCCTTAATTGTCTGCATTGCCGGTCTTGAAAGCGCAGAAGCACTCCTGTTTCCCTAATCAGTTTGGTACAGTGTTTCCGTGAAGGAGTTTCTTTCAGAAGTTGCCTGATCTCTTGGCATCCATCCTGCCGCCTCCTGCAGCCATCTGCGTCTCCCTGGATACTCTCGTGCCGATCTGAGCCGTGTATCTGCCTGTCCCCCTTCTCCCTGTCTCTTGGTGAACGTCAGCTGGCAACCAAACTGTAAGCAGCTCTGTCACGCCACATGCGGTTTTCTTTAATATGTGCCTAGTGCTGTACACTAGTATTAGCAGCTTGGCCTAAATGCACTTTCTTAAACTAAACAAACTAAATGTGGTGCATTTGTTACTGGCTTAAATTCTTCATAGCTGTCCGACGCTACAGGAACTGAGAATTTATCTTAAGTTGCAGTCTACAGCATGCCCTTTCCAGAAACAGCTCTGCCGTGCTCACAGTATTGGGTGTGAGCGGGTGAAGTGGATTTTAAAACTGATTTTATTTTCTGCTCAGGCTTGGTACATTTTAAGGATAAATCATCCTGACGTGCAGGCAGTCCAAGTCCCTTTCCACATCTCTGTTGTGTGTCTATTGCCAAAAATATAATCTCAGACATAGAGGATGTCTTAATTTGTGTTCAAACACATAGTGTGCTTGAGTTTCAGAGATGCCAAACACTTGAAAACTACTGCTGGAGGTGGTGGAACTCAGAAGTACTGCTGCAGTTCAGGTTATTTGCCTCAAGTGTTTTGAATTTATTTAAAATTTAGGGGAAGCTAAGCTTGGGTGATGGAAGGTTGGACAACTTCTGGCTGAGCGTCATCTCTGCTTGCAGAAGAAAGTTGCTGTTATTCACATGAGTCTGACAGCTAATTACAAATAATAAATGGAAGATGGTAATTAAGCTGTCACCTTAATTTGATTCTAATCTCCTTAGTGTATGCAACAGACTGAGCTCTCTTGGCTCTCCAGCCATCTGTAAAAGCCAGAAAGGTCCTGGGCTGGATCTGACACCACTCCTTCCTTGGGGCGGTGTGACATGTGCTTTCCAGGTGGCATACCTACATTAGTGCTCCTGGGAGTTTTCCCATCAGTACACTCTGAAGAATGTGCTGTTTCATCACCAGATTGTTTTACAACCACGCCTGTTGTGCTTCCTTTACAAATACTTCCCTCGCACAGCAGTGAAGGGCCACCAAATGTAGGGCAGTTCCTGATTTTTCCGCGGTCAAGGTGGAGAGGAGAGGACCACAGGTACTGATTAACTAGTTAATTCTGTTAGACACTTCTGCTATGCTAAGAGATAGGAGGGAATACACTTACCTTTCAGACGAGCTAGGATTCTCCTTTTAACTCTTTTCACCAGCTGGTTTACTTGTGTCCCAGACCTCTTTCCAGCAGAACTTAGTGTTGGAGGAAAAACAATACAGCAAATCACAACTATAAGGTAGCCAATTTCCATTTGTCTTTGCAGACAGCTCTGACACTTTATTGAGGGGTAAAACACTTGAGATTGTCCAGCAACGGCTGTGGTTTTAGGAGACATGGTACCAGTTCTAAAACGCTGTGGCCCCGTCATGCAAAGCACTAGATCAGGCCACTTAAGTTGTGTTCAAACTTTGTGCCCATTGCTCGTGTTTATCTGCTCAGCTTTATGCTGGGTCAGCTGTCTCCTGTCCTCAAAGCAGCTGCACAAATCAATATGGAAAGTCTAAAGTATTTTGGCTAACATCTCTGTATGGTGGGCCTGGCTCAGCTGATGAAAAATTGTGATCCAGTTGAAATTTGGAAAGACCCTCATGGTTTTAGGAAGTTTTCGTTTTGAATAAGGAAATACATAGAGCCGCTTCCCTCTTAAAGCTTCTGGGGAAAAAAAGCCCTGCATCATTCTTACACTTTGGAAAAACAGTAATTTTCATAGTTGAAAGTCATTGTGACAGTCATGGGGAAACCTGAGGTCCAGACTAAGGTTCTTCCAAAGGGTTAACCTCTAGGTCTGCTCGTTGCAGGTGTGGTGCAATGAGCTTCGTCATATTGACAATATATCCTGAGCACAGCATTGCTTCCCAGTTGTGGTGCTGCTGGTCTGTCAGCACCTGACAAATTGTTGACTCTTCTAATGGATGTTTAAAACAAAACCCAAACAAACAGAAAAATACCAACAACCTGTTGCCCCGAGCATGTTGCAATCTGGAGGTCGGATTGGTTTTCTTTTCCAAATTCTTTGCTTTGCTGAGCTCTGGATTCAAATGTTAAAAGGCCCTCAAACGTAGCACCGATGAATGCCATCACAGCAAATCTGAATGTTGTTTTTATTTATGTTTTGTAATTCTTAACTGGGTATTCTCAGAATAATATAGAAAAGTAAGGAACATTCATAGTGTGGTTCAGCCAAGAACTAGATCAAATGATGCTGCTTTAAAAGAAAATAATGCGTGCAAGGGAGAAGACATATATTACGGTTGCCTACTCCTTTAATGGGGTTCATGGTCCATTTTTCGGTTCCATGTTAATAAGCTCTTTACGTATATCTGTATCTTCTGTCTTGCCCAAGTTAACTTTTGAATCTAGTAAGAGATGGGTTCTCAAATTATTCTTTAGATAGACTTGAATGCCATGTGGTGCCTTGTGAAATAGAAGCTTTTCATGCAGCCTGTCTTGGTATATGGGCGGATTTCTCTGTAGGAAAACCTTTGTTCTGTACTTCACTGACCATTTTTATTTGTGGCAGAGGTTCCAGAGTAATGACTTGCAGGCAGAAACTGAAAGGAGGAAAAGAAAACTAGGTTTAATTACAGTCTTGCATTGTACATCTCCATCTCTGATGGTTTTTTATTTCAGTGAATTTCGAAATGCATTGTAACTTCTTTAAACAAAATAGCAGCTCCCTTGGTAAAACAGAAAATGTGATGTTAGTGGTCATGAAAACACCAAGTGTAAGAACTACCACATTGTGTCAAACCAGACCCTCCCGTAGCTGTGTGTCCTGGTGTCAAATCTGGAAGATGGTTTGTGTGTCGGAGAAAAGGCAAACGTGTCAAAGATCCAGAGTAGCTTTTCTCCAGCTAGGAGGGTTTTCCTCCTGTGAACTTGCACCTAGACTATCCCCTGCAGAAGCTGTTTGTCTAGATACTAATCTTATCTAAAGCATTGTAAACCTGTGTCGGCTTTTGGCCTTCCTGGGTTAATCATGTATGAGCACCGAAGATAATTTGGTATAGAAAGAGATGAAAGTTAACCAGTATCCTGGTGGAAATTTCACTTCTAGCCTTTCCATTTGATCCAAGGCAGCAGATAATTCCGTGCACTGTGTGTGCCAAGCTGGTGTTGAATGAGTTTTATCTCTTTTTACATGGCTTTTCAGCTTCTGATCAGTTAAATGTGTTACAGAGGGCTATAACCGTCTGAGTCATCTTGTGTAGCTATGCTCAGTTGGTAGGATAAGAGCTCTCACAAAAAAGACTGATATCTTTCAGATAACCTGATCTCCTGCTGCCTAAAGATTTCTGTTTCAATTTGACCCTTGTGATTGCAGAATAAAAGTGTTCTGAAAATCTCTGATTATTATCTGTGCCATAAAGTGCGAGTTTAATTGCTGAGTAGAAGCAAGAAGAGTTTGGAGATGTTCTCCTTGTTTTCCTTGGAGTGCCCCTCTCCCCGAACACGCGTATGTACGTGTAGTGTCTGTGTTCATGTAAATGTGTATACATACACACATACTCCCTCTTTCTAGGAAAAGCAGTAACTGAGACTGTTCTTGCCTGTTAATGGGGAGTTGCTTGTTCGTCGTCATCTGGGAACCCTCATCCAACCACTATCGTTCTAGCTATTGTGTTTTGGCTCTCAAGAATTTATAGAAGGCACAGCTTATTTGCATGCTCTCCTGTTGTAATTCTCAAGAACAATTCCCAAGGAACGATCACGTCGTCTTTGAGAAGGTAGCAGTCTTACTGTTTTGCAGTGCGAAGTAAAATAGGATTATATGGTCTTTTCTTTTGCATCGGTGGAGATGCTAGTTAATGCTAACTAAGAGGCTTATGGTGCCAGAATATTGTAAACCAGATCTCCTGAATGGCAGGTTTCCTGCTGGTGTAACTCTTAACGCTGGTGTTTTATTGGCATGGCTGCATTTGCTAGGGAGGTGCAATTCTGCCCTTTCCCTTTTCCTTTCCAATCTGAGATGATAAAGCTGCCAGACTAAACTACACCTGTCTCCATCGCTGATTTTCTTGGAGAATAAAATATGTCTACATTGACAGAAAAAAAGCAAATTCTTTTCTTTTTTTGTTGTGTGCTTTAAAAAAAAATCCTTCGTTCCTCTATAGTAAAAGCACACAAAATCCCTCAAAAAAACCCAGACACCCCCACTGCCCCCGCCCCGCCCTTTAACTCGTATCTGTCTCTTGGTCCTCTCTGACCTGTTCTGTGTTGGACCTGCATGGGCAGCTGAGAGATCAATGTTCCTGTAGAGATTGAAGGAGGCATCACCAGTTTGCTGAGCGCAAACTCGGCAGCAGACAAACTGAATTAACGTTGCTGCTCATGTCTGGAGATCTGCGCTTTTTGAAGGGGAAGTCTGTGGGTATTGTAAAAATGGGAATGCCTTTTCCAGAAAGGCGTGAGTGCTCAAACTACTCTTCTCCTTCAGTCTTAAGTTCAAGTGAGAAACAATTATGCTATTTTAATATTTACTTTAAGAAACAAGTCTTAATTAACCTCTTATTGGAAGGTGCTACTTTCTATTACATTTTGATTTAATTAGGAGTGCTTCAAGGCTGTCTCAGCGCCTAAGTAGCGTTTCTTACGCTATGTATATAAATGTATATTTTCTCTCTTGAAAAGTTGTATCACTTTGAAAGATTAATATCTCTTTGATCTCCAGTAACCAGATTTTTCTAGAAAATGGTCAATTAACAGCTATTAAGAGGTTCTAAAATATTAGTGCTCTGTAATTTTTCAAACAGTCCTAAATTGCCCCTAGCAGAAGGGTGTTTGTCAAGTTTCATTATTATTGCAATCACAGTAGACATTCAAGCTGCTGGCATTTTCCTGCACAGCGTTTTCGAAGGGAGGCTTAAGAAAAAACCCAAACTCTTATTTTTTTGCTTTCTAATATATACGTAACCGTGTTTTTTGAATGTCCATTAGCTGCACTTCCACCTCTAGCAATTGAGTTGAAAGTGTCGTTAACTTGCTTTTGAAGTAACACCAGTGCATAGTAGGTTTTGCTGCTTGATTGTGTTCCTGGTTTTGTAGAAAATTTCACTTGATAGGATTTTGAAAAGGTCATTTTTCAGGTTCTGTCATGTGCTTTCATCTGCAGCTGAGCTTGTTTTGTCTGCAGCTGCACTTTCTTTTTTGAAGCGCAGTAACCACAGGTTGCAAAACTTGGTTTGTTGAAGAATTTTCTAGGCTGTCCTGTGGGAAGTTTAGGTTCAAATCTGTTAGTTCATGTTCGCTAACCTTGGAAATGGCAAAAGTGTGGATGACCCTGGACTGTCAGGTCTAATTTAAGGAACAAATGTGGGAAAACTATACTGTAGCGATCCATCTGGGAAAACAAAAGAGAACCCGTAACCTGTACGATCTTTCCTGTTCCTGTGCCAAAGTAGTGGTGATACTAGTTAAAATGCACATTTTTATCCTGAAGCAGTTGATTCAGCCTTGTCGGGCAGATTGCTTTGAACGACCCGCATGCGACTGGAGTAATTTTGAGTGAGGGTGTTCAGCAGAAAGGTCTGTTTCTGTCTGCCTGAAGTAGGCTCACTGAAAGTCAGGTGTGCTCCACTGTCCATCTAGTCTAAGCTTCCTGGATGCCTTTTATTTAAAAACAAGTTGTTTTAAAAGGAAGGATTTAGTTATACAGAGGTGAACTTGTGAGTACATCTACAGATTTATAGTCTTTGAAGAAGCACGAGTATAGTTTGCAATGGATGTTTGGTAGCAATCTGTTGTACATCGCTGCGTGGCTGGAGCGCTGCAGTACAGGTGTACGTTATTCCCAAAAAGTTCTATGGAAATGACTGTGAAATAAAAACAGAACCAAGGTTTCAGTATACTACTAATAATTGAAGACCACAAGAGAAGAATGAGGGAATCGGCACAGTATTCCCATCATGAAAAGAATTTAAAATACTGTCAGCTTTATCTTTAAGTGGTAATCTGCTAATTATCAAATCGGAAAGTAATGATAAGAGTGGGTGAGTCATGAGCGTGAAAGGGAACCAAGGCTGCAGGGCATGTGTGTTTGTACATATATCTTAGGTGATAAAGAAAAAATTAATTTCTCTCTTCAATTCTAGGTGCCATTGATGCTAACGATACTTAGAAAAGCAACCTTAATGTCCCAGCTGGATTCCTGAGCACTTTTATGATTCCTGGAGGTGCTGCTGTTTAAATAAGAAATTATCCGTAGTACTTGACCTGTCATCCCAGAAGCATCCGCTTAGGTACTGCATGCAAGTCCTTGACATTCTGGAAACAATGGGGATTGGCAAGAACACCACATCGAAATCGGTGGAGGCAGGAGGCTCGACGGAAGGCAAATATGAGGATGAATCTAAACATCCCACCTTTTTCACCCTGCCTGTAAGTAACACATTCAGGTACTACTTAGTCAAGCTCAGTGTGAATCAGTGACTAATGCTTTGTTCTAATCATGCTCTACAAAACCTTTATTTCCGTAAGTAGTAAAACCTCTTTTGCCACTTATTGTTTATGTATAAATATGGTCAATTATGTTGTCTGTAGCTGTTTCACTTCTGCCTTCCAAAGCAGTGCTGTTTGCAGGACATGTGATTTCCCAGGCTGTTCATGATTAGAACAATTAACCGTCCTAGTGCAGAATGCACCAGCCTCCCGTATGTCCCGAGTTACTTGAGTAAGAGTAGCAGGCGACAATGAGGAAACATCTGTTTGTCGTCTTTAACTCACTCAGATTTTCAGTTTATCATTCTGTTGTACGTCTGCCTCTTAAGAACTCTTCCAGTCAGACTGCTGATGGTTTACTCCCCCCTCAGTTGATGCTGTCCAGGCTTTGAGCGATGGCTTTCAACTTTCTATATATTCCTAGCCATGCTGTCACAGAAATGATTGCTTGCCACGCTTGTAATGTTTTCTGACAAAATGTCAAAGGCAGATGTCGAGGGAGAATACTCACTGACATGAGGTCTGATTGCAGAGAAGATGTTTATTTTAAGACCTTGTGTTTCTTTTTTTTGTTTTATTTTTAAGGTCGTGATAAATGGTGGAGCAACATCCAGTGGGGATCAGGATACAGAAGACACAGAGTTGATGGCCATCTATACTACAGAAAACGGCATAGCAGAAAAGGTATGTAGCGGTTTCCTTCTAGGTGAGAACTCATTCCTGCTTGTTCAGTTTATTTGTCCACACTAGTTTTACTTGGCTGAGAGGTTTTCTTTCTCTAATCAAACATGCTGACTTGCAGATTCAGATCAGGCTTGGGGGAGTTCTGTCCTCATGAGTCTTCTGGTCACATATTTCAGTTGCAGAACTTAGGGAATGACTCAGCAAATGTTAGAAGCAGTTAATGCACTTTGACCTGCACCAAAATTCACAATATGCAATTTTTTGATTTCTTCATTTCCATTGGCCTTTTGCATGGTTTCCCTGCTAAGGTCATTCTGTTCTGTTCTTCAGCGCTTCGCTTTTTCTGCATTTAGTCAAGTGAACTGGTGGTGTTGAACACCTTCAAAAGTGGGATCTTTCCCGCTCTCTTTCTCAATTTCTTCCAAGCTCCAACCTCATAATGTTAATTTTTCTAGCCCTTTTTCCCAGTAGGGGGCTGCTTATTGTTGTTGAGTGACAGCTTTATGAATGAATTTCAGGTCATTCATAAAAACGCTTGAACATTTTTCCTTAGGATAATGATGATCGTATCTTAGCTATTCAGGAAGACCCAGTTGAGGCCACAAAGGAGACCGGTGTGGTTGTGATTTTTCCAGCTTTTTTCTCAATTCTGTCATTCCCCAAGCCTGTTCAATAATAATAAGCTTGCAAGCAGGGACAGTGTGAATCTGAGCTTTTGTTTAAAATAAGGAAGAGGATTACAGTAAACTTGAACAGGATCTCTTTCTGAAGTGTTTATATCTAATTGGCTTTGTGCTTAAGCCTTGTCTCCAAAAAGCCTCAATTTTACCAAATTTTTCAAATGTCCTAATTGAACTTGGTTCCAAGCAAGAGCATCATGATGCTCATTTCTTTGAGACTGTAACTTCTGTTGGGGCAAGGATGGTATCAAAGGGTGTAGTTAAGGTTTTCTAACTTGGACATGAAAATTCACTTCTGAATTTGAGATTTAAAATATACCCCGAGCAGGTGATTCCGGCAGAGTTCTTGTAGTGTTACGTTTTAGAAGAATGTTATGAATGCTTTTGTATACTCTGTCTCCTACAGATAGCCTGCCTGTATGTCTCAGATACATTTCTACTACCATCTTGATCACGCTGATGTTTTAATGGACAAATTTTGGCAACTGTTGACATGCATATGTCTGTGATGGCTGATTTTTGGAGCGTGCTCAGACTAGCGTGGAGAGAGACAATCTGATAAAAGCCTTGAGCAAAAGGTGTTCGGATGAAATTGTGCAACTAAGATTAGCGATCTCTAGACGTTAAAGCACGTCTTCATGGCCTGTTTTTACCAAATGAATATTTTTCTCCCTTCCACTTCATCCATGTCATCAAAACTGTACGTGATGGATGATAATTCATCTTAAAGAGACCATGAGCTTTTAATCAACCAAAATCTGTCTGAGTTAAAGCTTTTCTGTGGCTTACAATGAATGAACAGTGAAAGGAGGGGCTGTAGCAATTAACAGCCTCGTGTATTAAGATAGCATTTCTGGTAATCTAGGCAAACCGCCTGCTTTTCACTTAAAATAAGTGTGTGCATAAGGCATGTTTGTTCTTGGCTTTCCATTCCTCTTGGGAGATCATTCACCGAAAACGCAAATGAAAAACCTGGAATAAAAAGTCTTTAACAAAGAGGACTGAAATGTACTTAATTGCTGGAGGATGCCCAATGCTTACATTGTCTCGCAATGTTTGTTAGCTGAAACAATAAACGATTAGCCCAGATGAAAAATAACTGTATTGCTGCATCCATGTAAAATAAACAATACTATGTTGCTTATTGCTTAATAGAATTAATCTGAACATGTTGCCGGCTCTTTATTTAAGGTATTTCTCTAAAGGACTGATTCCCTGCAGTTAATCGGTTTTCTTTTGGTCCTTCCCACTAGTACTTGATAACAGCCTTCATCTTGCACTGTTGGTGGTGTTTGCTGCTTTGGATTTTGGGGTGGGTTTGTTGTTGTGTTTCACACACACGCACACCCCCCCCAATGTTTTTCCACCACCTTTGTCTCATTTTTTTCCCCCTGCTGTTTATACTTTTTCTGTGCTTTTTAAAAATTTTTGTGTTGTCCCACCTTTGGCCAATTAAAAATAAAAAAGAATTAGTCTCTGATCAGTATCTCATTCCAAAAGGTGGAGTTCATTCCCAGCAGTTCCCTACAGCGTACTATGGCATACTTGGCAAGCACCAGCACATAGTCAGTATATTGAACCAGCAGGCACATGCTCGAGATGCAAAAGGGCCAGTGACTACCCGGTGACTTATCAGCAGGGTAGCCAGACCTCACCCTACTTCTCAAATTCCTCTTTGTTCAGTCGGTTCCCTTTAGCCATTATCTGCTAAAGGTTTGACGGTGAAAGCTTCCTCTTCCAAAGCAGAGCAAGTCTGGCCTTTGGAAGGAATGAGGAGTATCTTGGATTTATATTTTTTTTATCCAACCACTTTGCCGCGTAGGACAGACATTGCTATGACAATTATGCTTTAAAGTTTGAAATTCTTTTTTAGAAGACCTATAAACTTCACTTTCAATAGGAGAGCTTAAATTGGTTAGCAGTTGTCGATCTGTGCCCAAAGAGAGCTTTCTACGTGCCATGGACGAGTTGACTTGTTCCTAGGCCTGGTGCCTGCCGCTCTTTTTGTTCGTTGCAGACAAACGTAGTCATAAATGTAATCACAAATGAAAAGTTCTGAAAGAACTGATAAACTTGCTGTATGTGACGTGGTCTTCCTGGTAGAAACAGGTCATTGTTTCTGATTTTTGCTGACCAAAGAAGATTGGGAATATATATAGCATAATGTAGTGTGATATAATAGATGTGGAATAGTTAAGGAATATGCTTTATGCAGCCTCATCAGTACTATGAAGAAAAATTAGTGTTTGGCACTACGTGGAACATTTAGATAGCTACTGGATATTCATCTGGCAAAGTTAGAAAAGCAGCCAAAAGATGGATTTTCAAAAGGCAGGGGCCAAAACAGAGCCACCAATCTGCACAAATCCCTTACTGGATTTTTAGAGAACCTGGTATCCTGCGTGGGAACATCATGAACTTTGAAAATCCCATTTCTGCCCATCCTTGGGAGGAGTAATGCAGCTTGCTAGGGGACGGTGACAGGTGGTTTTATCTTTTTACCCTGCAGTCAGGTGGGAAAGTATCCCCAGTTTGTTCTCCTAAATCTGCGCTGCTGTTTGGGTGACTCGGGAAGCTAACGTTGATGTGATTCGTGAAGCAAACAGTTAATTTCTCCTGATACCGCTCTGTTCCTACCTCACAAGCAGATGTTGTAACCATTCTTACTCTTCCTTTATGACCTCTGCCTCTCCGTAAGTGTATGATGACCTCTTCGTCGAAATGTTGAACAAACAGGCAGTATCACGGGTGAGCAAAGTTCTCAGGTGGAGTGTACATTGCAGTGAAATCGAGGGGAAGCGAAGCAATCGTACACACACTTTTTTTTTTTTAATATATATATGTGTGTGTGTGTGTAGTCTCTGGGGAAAGGCTAACAAAACTGTTTTATGAGAACAGAAGGTATCACAGGAGCTTCTCTGGGTGAATCTTTGTTCTAAGCAAGTTCTTAGGAACTTAGAAACCTCTAGCAATGACACATGTACTGACGTGTGTCCATAACTACGTTGGCTCTTGAGTCTTCCTCCTCCTGCTTTTGGGGGTCAGCAGCTTTGTGTCCTGCCTTGGATCTACACATAATTGCATCGACATGAGGATGTACACGTTTTTTCCTAAGTTCCAGTTAGAGACACGTGCACGTTTGCTGCTGCTCAGTGCTCTTCCTCCACTATGAGGTGAAGCTTTAAAACTCAAGTTCCTCATGTCTTTATTTGTTATTTTCTAGAGAATCAGGTCAGGAGAGTGGTCCTTCATTTTTCAGGCAATGAAAATAGACATTAATGTTGCAAATCGGCAAGATGAGTTGTGCAGTGAAGAATTTCCCTTATTCCTCTGTGTAGGACCTATACTGTAGTTAAATTAATGCTGCTGAGCAAATTGCTCAGTGCTTAGCATGGTTTAAAAGAGCCTTCTGAAATTAGCATTTCTATATTTTGCTTTTCTATTGTAATACTCCAGACCTTTCCATGGCGATGTGGTTATTTACGCTCCCTGAATTTGAATTAACCCAGTGGCATTTGTTTTCCCAACAGAAATCGAAGGTAAGAGGGAAGTACCATGCGTCAGTTTGGCTTCCCTGACCTTGCAGATGATAAACCAAATGGAGATTATCTAAGCATAATCTGTGGATGTGTTGTGATTTTTTTGAAGAAGTAAAGACCATTTGAGGCAAAGTCACGAGTCTGGCAAAGTTCCCAGTCTTTGTGTAAGGCTACTTCACATGAGTTTGTTATGTTCTAGTGTGGATTAGGTCAGAACAGTAGTTATATAAGGTATTTTTTGGATAATTGAGCTGAAATGATAAAATCTGATACTTCCTCCTGCTTTTGTTGTTGGTATTTGGGCTTTGGAGCATTGTGTTTTTGTTCTCAGGAATTTCAAAACCAGAGCGTTTGAATGAAATGATTCCACTTAGTTGTAAAGAAGAAATGATTGAGCTGAATCTTGTTTTACTGGAAGATCTGCAGGGATTTTGATGCGTTTGCATGTGTGGTCAGTTGTGTCTCAGCTCTCTGCAAATTAGGGCACATGGGAGGCCAGAATGTGGTCTCGCTTAAATTCCTGCAGGTTTGGAGGAAGTCCGGTTGACTAATATAAATTGGCTGTGGATGTATTCAGTTCTAACGTTTGGTGTTTTTCTTGACTGCTTGCGTGTGGGGTGGAAGCAAAAATAATAAATCTTGTGGCTTAAAAAAGGTTAAGCAGGATTGAAATTGAGTAAGAATTAAGCAGGGAAGCAATTACCGTAATAAGGAACTTTCCTGCCTGTGATTTTGGTCTCTTATGCAAGGATAGCCATTCTGCGTTGAAAATAGCCATTGTTGACTCTTCTACATAGTTCCGATTCTTCCTTTTTTTTTTCTTCTTTTTTTTTCTTTGTTCAGTCATGATAATCCCATTTTTGGGCAACTTTGGCAGCCAGATCAGTTGGATCATAAACGAACAATTGTTGCGTTAGTATAAATAAGCAGGGAATGGCTTACGGAAATGCGTTTGGTAGAAGTTTGCTTTAAAAATGTAACATGTCAGCATTGCTTGGGAGTATTACACCAGCCTTGGAGTATCTGGGAATCGCCTGATAGTTGGAATTCAGTTTATTCATATGTAACAGTAACCTACCATTGTCCTTTGTGTCCTCCCCGAATTTTTACCCTCCCTGTCAAAACAGAGCTCTTTGGCAGAGACGCTGGACAGCAGTGGCAGTTTAGACGCACAGAGAACTGACATGATTTACACTATTGAAGATGTTCCACCTTGGTATCTCTGCATATTTTTGGGGTTACAGGTATGTTTCAAAACAGCTATAATATTTTACTCTGTAACTTCTAAGGGGTTTTTTAGTATTTTCTGTGTGGTTCATTGCGTTTGTGTATGTGATAATTTTATTGTTCCCATGCTCTCACATGTTTGAAGAAAGTGTTCAGACAGTTTCTTCTGAAGTTGATCAGAAAGATTACTGTGTTGATAGTGATGTATATTGTTTGCTGGCTTAGGCATTTGTGAGATTCACTTCAATATTTAGTCTTCTAAGCAGCTGTTAATGAATCAGTGGGCGAACACTAAATGGTAAGCTTCAGAAAGTGACATTTGGCACCTCTGGAATGAAAGATAATGTGGTAGTTCTGAAATCTTGAATATTAAAGCTGCTGCTGTAGCCATTTCAATGCTGCAAGCTTGATAGCATCATCCTGGACCTGTGAGCTCGCTAGTAAGTGGGGCGGGCAAATTCGGCACTTCTTGGAGTGAGAGCGTGTGCTTCCTGCGATGAGTAGGACTGTTGTGGTGAGCTGGACCCTGCTATCAGCGCAGCTGCTCACTTACGTGAAGCAGAACAGCTCATTTTGTCTCCTTTCTTTCTCAAACGGTAATAATATCTGTGCCACAGGAATGCTGAGAATTTGTTAATATCTGTAAAGTATGTTGAGATCTCCAAACAAATACATTCCAAAGCATCCTTTTTATTTCTGCCTTTCCTCAAGGACAGGCAATTCTGTATTTTTACTTGCGTTGTTGAATATGGTGACTCTTGTTTGTTTGCTTAATGTATTTGAATTGAAAAAGAATTAATGAGTACCTAGTTTCTGATACTTGTGAGCCTATTTGCGGCCTAGTTTGTGTGTGCGCTTAAGTTCATTTATAAGCTAATGGTTTTTCACATGGTTGAAAGTGAATGGAGTTATTTATCTGCTTTTCTGAGTTAGAAGCTGTTTGCAGCGCAGTTACCTAGCTACCTCCTCATCAAGAACAGCAGCCATGTAGATGTGTAAATAACCTAGTTTATCCTACAGAAATAACGATCGTTAGCAACAGGCTAGTGGTGGGCTCAACATGGAAGGAAAATAGTTGAAGAAATACTTAGGACCAGGAAGTGAGAATTTTGGTGGTTAATTCAAAGGCAAAAAATAGCCAATGCAAAAGACAAGTTGGTCATAAATTTACTTGCTTATTAATATTGGCTGCAGTATTAACAAACCATTTTTCTCTTCACAGCATTACTTAACATGTTTCAGTGGAACTATAGCAGTGCCCTTTTTGCTAGCTGATGCCATGTGTGTTGGATTTGACCAGTGGGCTACCAGCCAGTTGATTGGGACCATTTTCTTCTGCGTGGGCATCACTACACTGTTACAAACAACTTTTGGGTGCAGGTGAGATCTGGGACTTGTTTCTAGTTGTTGAGATGGTGATAAGACTAGACATCTGTTGGGATGTCCAGGATGCAGCCCGAGATCCAAGAGGTAGTTAATCTATTTTCAAAGGATAAACACGAAACACAAGATAGTAGGTCAAATACAGGGCAGTTGGGGAGAGCTCCTGGAACGCTGCTCCCAAAAAAGGTGGGTCTGAAATCAGAGAAGGCGTTCCAAGGGTAAGAAAATACAGCAGGAGTGGGGAGAAGGAAGGAGGAGGAAGGAAATCCATGAGGACAGAGAAGGTAGAAGTGTTTCTAGGGGAAAGGAAAAATTCATGCACCTTGATAAAGAGGAACTACTTTTGATATTTTTATTAGTTTATTGAATGATACTGCATTCTTGCTGAGATGTAGGTGGTTGTGATTAGTCCTACAGCAAAGTTTACAGGAGCCAGCGCACAGTGTTTGTCAAATTAAAAAGGTAGGGGAAAACCATGAGGGGTAATTTTTTATTCTCTGAAATGTCTCTTTTATCTTCCAGTACAAATGAATAATTGGTTTTTATTTGTTAGTTGCACTCAGTTGCAGGGAGTGATCCTTCCTTGAGTTGGGAAGAAGCATGTATGTTAGTGTAGTCTTTGGTCTGCTGTCCTTAGGAGGAAGCAAGAGAGCAATTCAGGTGTTAGCAAATACTTGTAAAAATCTGGTCTTGGTAAGGACAGGATGTCGTAAGTTTTATTAACATGAAGATAAATCTTTTACAAAAACGTGTGTGCTACAGTAAACGCTGCAGAGAGATGTTTGACATATTTACTTAAACTTTTGTTGGCTCTGTCTGTGAGAACCAGGAATAGCTAAAACCTGCAGAGTTATTTCTGCATCTTCTTGAATAAACCAAGAGCGATAAGTAAAACCAGAAGAAAAGTGCATGTTTTAAGAGTATGCCCTCATATGGTTACTTGAATAATTCATGGGTCATTTAGTTCAATTTAAGAATAATATGAGCTAATAATATGAGCTGAAATCTTGCATTCCAACAGAAAATGGACAAACCACCCCCACGTTTTTAAAGATTTATCTAAGAAACAGAATCTTTGGGTGGAAAGATTATCCCAATAGGGTGCAGAAGGCAAGCCTATAGTAAATCACTTGCAGTTGTAGATCAGCTTTTCCCAAATATTTCAGGTTTTCCAATGTAAACTTTAGTTGCTATTAAAATAGCTTTCTTGTCTTTTGTCCTTTGAAAAAAGCCTTCCCTTAACTTTTTTTATGTCTGTTAAACTTATAAAATCACTCTGCTGTTTTGTATGAAAAGTTCATTCCGATGATGAAACAGCATAATGAAAATTGTTAAAAGAGAAAATGTTCTTTCCTCGATGTAATTTTCTTTTAGTCAATACTACCTGCAGTTAATAATCATATTTTCTGCCTCATTGGCTCTTTGAGCTCATGGGGTAGCTTGCCTTACCTGTAATCATAAATTTTCACATACCTTGGTGAAGGGAGGCAGAGGAGCAGAGCTCTGCGCTCTCTTTTAATGGGAGTGATGTATTTTTTTTCCCCATCTTCTATTTGTGCTTTATGTAGGGAGTCCAGGGATTGTTGACCTAGGCGGGAACTGGAAGATACTGTCTTTTATTGTTCAACTTTGAGTGTCTCCTCCCTGCATTTACTGAGGTTTAAACTCTTCCAAGTTTCATAGAATCCTAGAATCATAGAATTGTCAGGGTTGGAAGGGACCTTAAAGATCATCTAGTTCCAACCCCCCTGCCATGGGCAGGGACACCTCCCACTAGATCGGGTTGCTCAGAGCCCCATCCAGCCGGACCTTAAAAACTTCCAGGGACGGGGCTTCCACCACCTCTCTGGGCAACCTGTTCCAGTGTCTCACCACCCTCGTGGTGAAGAACAACTTCCTGACGTCCAGTCTGAATCGACCCATCTCTAGGTTTAATCCATTCCCTCTAGTCCTACCGTTACCCGACATCCTAAAAAGTCCCTCACCAGCTTTCTTGGAGGCCCCCTTAAGGTACTGGTAGGCCACTCTAAGGTCTCCTCGGAGCTTTCTTTTCTCCAGACTGAACAACCCCAACTCGCTCAGTCTGTCCTCATAGGAGAGGTGCTCTAGCCCTCTGATCATCCTCGTGGCCCTTCTCTGGACACATTCCAGCATGTCCATATCTTTCTTGCATTAGGGGCTCCAGAACTGGACGCAGTGCTCCAGGTGGGGTCTCACGAGAGTGGAGTAGAGGGGGAGAATCACCTCCCTCGACCTGCTGGCCACGCTCCTCCTGATGCAGCCCAGGATACGATTGGCTTTCTGGGCTGCAAGTGCACACTGATGGCTCGTGTTGAGCCTCTCGTCCACCAGCACCCCCAAGTCCTTTTCTTCAGGGCTGCTCTCAAGCCAGTCACTGCCCAGCCTATATCGGTGCTTGGGAGTGCCCCGACCCAGATGGAGGACCTTGCACTTAGTCTTGTTGAACTTCATGCGGTTGGCATGGGCCCACCCCTCCAGCCTGTCAAGGTCCCTCTGGATTTTGCGAAAGTGCAGAGCTGTGTAGACGGAGGTGAACTCAAAGGGGAGCTTGGTTTTCCTGTGCTTCTACCAGCTTTCTTCTTCTGCCTCAGATTTATCAGAAAAAGTTTAGGATTTATGCTTCCTGAGTCTTGTATCTCTTCACAGAACTAAAGTTTGTCATCATATTTTGGTTTTTTCCCTAACTAATCTTGGGCTCTTTCTCTTTATTGCTTGCTATAGAGTGATTTGGGGCTCTGGCAGAAACCAGCATCGTCCCCCCATCCGTTTGAAACACTCTGTTCCTTCTGTATAGTCCCACCTCTGCCCTCCCTGGTGGCTTTTTTCCCTTTACAGTGGCTTCCACTTGCACATGTTTATATACTGAAGAGGCAGTTGTGTTGGAGTCTTAAAATAAGCAAACCTGTATTTAAGGAGAAAATTTCTGCGGTTGAATGTTTTATAACTATTTAACATGTGATTCTGGTTTTATATAAGGGTGGGAATGGGATATAGCAGCGATGTTCTCTAAATGAGATTTTAAAGTATTTATTGGCAAGTCTATCAACTGCAAAGTATTTCAGCAAATAAAGCCACTACGGTTTCAAAAGGTCAAATTCCATGGTTTAAAGATCCTTAGAGATGGATTTAGCTCAATTATGAGGCGGAGTTGTGGTCAGTTTGATACCCATACTAATTTTAGGAATTCAAGCTATTTATTAGATTATGTAATAAGCCAAAAGATTTGGCAAGGACTCAGAGTAATTAGTATGACTGAGACAATCAAATACGGCTTTAATATACCCAGACATTTTAGACTAGTTGCTGTGCCCATCGCTGCATTGTCTAAGCATTCTTACATCTGTGTGAAATGTTAAGATAATGAAGACATTTCCAGATGACTTTAACTGCATAAAAAGCTCTGTCTTCACAGGGGCTTGTGCCAAAATTGAGCAACTTCCCAATTTAGACATGAAATTAAAATGATATCCCAGTCATAATCTGGTGGTGTTTTACCCAGCTGGTAATGAATGCCTGGCGTAGCAATCGGAAAGGTGTTTCGTAAGTCGTGTCCCAAACTGCAGCCGACTCTTCAGAAGGAGACTGATCATAGTTGGCTGGTTTTGAGTAATAAGTTAAAAAGAAAAAACCAAAAAACCAACAAACAAAAAACCAACCAAACAAAAAAAACCAAAACAAAACCCAACTTTTTCTTTCTGCTTAGGAAAAAAAAAAAAAGAAAAGCAATATTTACTGGCCCTTTCGGTAACTATTCCAGGTTAAGTGTCTCATATAAAGGTTGAGCGGATAGTTAAATGAGCCGTGCTAAGATCTTATTATGCAGTATTTATGCAGGGTATTTTATGTGGTACAAAACTCACAATCTGGACCTAAGTCTCGGTACAACTGACTTCATCACTGGAGAATGTTTTTGCAATGTATATTTACAAAAACAGTGGGGGGGGACAGAGTACTGTGTAGGTGGGATAGAGGAGTAACGGCTTGTTACAGGTATTGCATATTTTGCCATGGGCACCAGCTTGCTCAGTTTGCTTAATGAACCTTGAAAAATAAGGTGAATCATTCACTCGTAGCTACCAACCATTTCTTCACCAAAGATAAAGCTTTGATTTTTGCTTGAAGAAACTTAGAAGTCAGCTGTGCTCAGATGGCTTGCATATTTATAAAGTTTGACTTTCTCATGTGGTTTTCAGTGTTTGCAGTAGGTGGGTCAGGTTTTGAGATTGCTCATGGCCCAAACTCCTTTCCAATGGTAGTTCAACTCTTCTGCCTTCCTGCCTGTCAACTTTACAACTGCTGTTAGTAACGTGCTTCTGGTTTGATCTTTTTCGTGTTAAGCATGTATAGGATATATTTCCCCCCCGCTTCTTTGTGCCTTTGCTGATCTTTATCTGAATTTGCTGCAGTTAGTTCCTTTTCCTTTGCTGGTGCTTGCACTGGCATCGAGGCACTTCATTGCAGCTGTAAAACAACCATAAACGTGGTGCGGTACCTAGAGCCGCATGAGCAATTAAGTGTTCCACATGTTACAGTTTGAGGTTTGCTATTAAAGAGAATCTTATTACAATCCATTAATGACGGTATTTATAGAATAGTTCAAAATGCATCTTCTCTGTAGTTAAGTAACATCTGGATATTTGTGATGTTACGCAAGCTACGGTTGATTCAATAAATATGTAGTTTGTGCTGGTAGATGCTCTTTAGATCTTTAAACCTTTTGGGAAGTGTAAACACCAATGCTAAGAATGTCATCTTGAAATTCTTGCAGTGTTTGTATTTATTGTCGGTAGCTACCTGGAACATCTAATCAACTCTTATCAACCTAATAGTTATTTACACATACACTTAAAGATGAATGTATAAATGACTGTACTTCGAGTCATGCAGAGGGAAGGTATTGAGTATGCAGAGTGCATGCTGTTCTGTCAAAGAGCTTTTTTAATGTGGCAGGACGGTAAAAGCTGCGTGTTCAGCAGTCTGGCTGGTGCTTGCGTCAGAACATGCATCTGTATCCTTGTGCTGCTGTGTCAAAACCTTAAACCAGTGTCTGGTACCTGCGTGCCTGTATCCGGTAATTATCTGTTAGAGCTGTTGTATTAATAACTTCATGCGTGTAGTGTCTTCTGTTAGATCTTTGGTTTGTGAGGTCTTAGTATTTCTATGGCTGTTCTTTTTAAGAAATTCTCGTATTTCCCATTTTTAATAACCTCCAATAAAGGATGGTTTTGAGGATGAGTAACCACCTAACTGCAGTTCATATCCTGGCACAGGACCATAACACCGAGAAATGTCAGCATCTCTTCTCTCCCTTCCCACCAGGTTACCCTTGTTTCAAGCGAGTGCTTTTGCATTCCTAGCACCTGCTAGAGCAATACTCTCCCTGGAGAAGTGGAAATGTAATAATACAGGTAATTGTCATTTATGCTTGTTCAGGTTTAAGTGACAAATGACCCGGATCACATACAGTGCAACTGCCAAACTGTTTAATATGGAAACTGGAAGTAACGAGCGGAGAATATGAAAAATTCTCTCCTTTTACAATGTTAAAACTTTGTGCCTTGGAAAAAGATTCCTGAAAATGCCCTTGTGGAATTCTGTTTCTGGTTTGGTTTGGGTTTTGGTTTGTTTTTTTTTTTAATATAAAAGAAGTTGACAAAAGAAATCTAGCGGTAGAATTACAAAATTCTTTTGTTAACGATGTAGCAAAAGGCAGAAGGATTCCGTAAATGTTGCTTTCCGGTATTTGGAAATCATGAGTCCAATCGAGTCATTTTAAGTTGAGTAGTAGGAGCTTTAAGCAGCGTTCAGCATCACCTCAAGACCAATATTTTTTACCTGTTTAACTCATACGTGGCAGGTTTTTCAGAGCAAGCTTTGACGATGTTTGGATCTTCATTTTAACTTTGCTAACGTTGTCATCCTGAAATGTTTTGTATTTATTTAGAGTGAAAACATGCAGTAAAACTGGTTGGGTAGGGGGCTTTTGCTTTAACTTAGGTTATAAAACCGAAGTGGAAACAGCTCTGGCCGTTTTCTTTTTAACGGGGTGTGGTTGTTCAGTAATAAGGCTGTGGGCAGTGCAGGACAGCAGTGCAGAGAAGCAGGCTGCTTGCTTCTAACTGAAGTTCTTCCCGAGGGTCCTTTTGATTCTCTAATCATTTATATTTATATTATTTATGTGTTTATACATCTCTTTTGATTCGCTTGCAACCATCTAATTAGCTTTCCTGATATTTTTTCTATAGAAAACTTAGCTTTGAGCATTCACATTTTCTCACTGGGGAAGTCAGATTTAGCTACTGGGGAAATAGCACGTGGGTTTCGATGCCCAAGAGATAAAGGCAAACTACAGTGTGCTCTAGCAGCGCTAGCTGTGCTGGATATTTCTGTGCACCAGAATGTGCCTGTATCCTAATACGCACCTTGGTGAAAGAAAACACTGTCTGATAACCTTTGATGACCAAGCAATTTTTCCCACTACTTCAGCTTTTCAAAAAGAGCCTGTGCTGCATCTTTCTCTTGAACCTTTTAACCTTCAAAAGGTGTCAGATGGGGTTGTTACCACGTGTCAATTCATCATTCAGTGAGTGACCTAAATTGGTGACAACAAACGTTGGAGTACTTGGTTCCGAGTGTGCAGTTGAGTAATTCTCCATTCATCCGTTTATTGGAGGGGGATAAAGAATCCCTAATTGACCTTTCTTTCTGAAAGTTATGATTTTTTTTCCACTTTGGTACAGTGGATAAAATTAGCGGTTAGCTGTTGGGGAATGTGAGCATGTTATTACTTGATTTGTAGCATTGCAGAACTTCTGCTCTGTGTAAATCAAAGCTCATTTGTCAGACACAGCTTAAGGAGAGATTTATTTTGTATTACACGATGGGAAAGTGTCCGAGAAATAAATATCTGTGTTTTTTCTCTTCTTCTTTTTGTAAGATATAACAGTTACAAACGGAACAACAGAACTGCTTCACACTGAGCACATCTGGTATCCCAGAATACGAGAGGTAATGTAGGAGTAGCCTTTAGCTGTTGATCTGTCCGATTCCAGTTAAGTTTCTCACCTAACCATCTGTGTGTTCTTGTCTTTAAGTTGGTAACTTCTTCTTTCACTGCGATTTTCATTTGAATATGTCCCTTTACTCATTTCATGGAAGTCTTCATCTTTTCAGCTTGTTCATTGCTGGACAGCAAATACAAGGAGTTAGTTACCACATTCCAAAAGACGCGCAGTAAAACGCACAGGCGAGAGGAATACTCTTCTTGTAACACATTGCGATTTGTACTCGCTGGTAGCAGTTCAGCTGCTACCAGACCACTTGCCTGCTGTCCCTCTGTTCAGTAGGCTGTCCCGTGGAAGGTAATATGCAGTTAGCAAATCTGGTTCATCCCTAGGTGTCTTAAGTTGGTGACTAGTCTAATAAGACGTTAATTCTCTCAAGAGACTTGCTGAAATAGATCAAACTCCTTCTCCACTCGCAGCACTGCAGTCTGAACTTCGTCATGCTCTGCAGCGCCTAGGATGAGGGTTGTGCCCAGGCATCACACTAGAGTGGTAGATAGCGTAGTCCAAATTAAGGCGTGTGTCATGGAATTTATCTCCCATCCCGTTGCTTTGGGCTGCAAACTTTTTCTTAATTAAAAACAACCCCTCTCTCTTCCCCATGTTCAAACCATAGCTACATCCTGCCAAGAGCCCTGCAGCCAAGAGGGCTGACAGTCTCCTGAGACCACAACGCTGCTCTATACCAGCTTCTAAGGAGCACTTGTGAACAATGCAGCATACACTCTGCCCCTAGGAGCTAGGAGCATCACCTCCGTGGCGCCACCAACCCTTGCCGGTTCGATCTGAGAGCTTAAAGGTTAGCCTGGAACCCAGGTCTCCTGTCTGACAGTGTGATGTGCTATCCACACAACTACCAGACTGGCCCACTGGTCTGTTGTGTAATAGTTTTGTGGAGAAAACCATAAGTGTTATGCTTAAGCAATAAGTCACTTAAACATAATGAGCTGTTTTATGACGAAAAATTTGCTGAGTTCTTCTGTGTCACTGAATTCTTTTAACTGCAGTTTGTAATCCAGAGCAGAAAAAGAAATGTTTTGGGTTTGCTCGTAAGATTGGACTGAACTGTCTCTTTCCCGTTCTTGTCTGTTCAGATCCAAGGTGCTATTATCATGTCCTCCTTGATTGAAGTGGTGATCGGTTTGCTTGGCCTTCCTGGTGCCCTGTTGCGATACATTGGACCTCTGACCATCACGCCAACTGTTGCTCTCATCGGCCTCTCCGGTTTCCAAGCTGCTGGAGAAAGAGCAGGCAAACACTGGGGTATCGCTATGTTGTAAGTACTCCTGGATGTTCTTGGCTTAGGCCAGGGAGTCCCACTTGGTAAATTGTCACGCAGGAATTTTGGAGTGCTAGGGAAAAGCCAGTCTGCTCGGCTACCCGAGGTAGCATTGCAGTGCTCCCAGCATGGAGAAACACACTGCGTGTGGGAATGTGAGTGGGTCTGGATAGGGTCAGCTGGGAATGTGGGAATAAGGACAGCAGCAACTGGAAGAAGAGGAGGAAGGAAAGGACAAGAGCTGAAAGTGAGGTGTGGAGAACAGGGAGTTTTTATAAAACAATAATTGGTATTGGCTGGGTTGGCTGATAGTTGGACGTTGGCTGGGTCTAATTCAGTGCTATAGAAAAGATGATTTAGCAAAACACCAGAGAGATTAGTGAACAATTTGTATTTCTGTTTTTATGATGCTTTTGTGTGTGTTTCTTACTCTGCAAGGGCATATTGCAAATACCATTGGTAGTAGTGGTCTGTTTGTCATTATTCCTGGCTTGTCTACCTATAGCCAAGAGACATTTGTATGACGACAGAGATCATGTGTATTTCCCTGAATGCCACCAGTCCATGAGGCATAAGTAGACAGATTTCCGTAGAGAAAACAAAAAGGCTTTTAGAGTGAATTTCAGGGCATGGTGCGCGTGCTTCTGTACGTATAGATGCCAGGGCAATTGAAGAATTGAGATTAGTGGTATGAAAGGGAGTGAGTGAGAAAAATGAGATGAAGAGAAGACAGAAGCTTCCTGTTGTGAAATGCTGTGGATAACGAGCCAAATAAGGATGGAAACCACGTTTTGGGGAGAAGAAAATTGGCTGAAGCAGTTGCTATATTCAATGTATAGTGACCGACTTTGTGTTGGCTCTGGAAACGGAAGGAATGACTTGATGAGATCAGATTCTGATCTGACTAATCTGTTTGCGCAGTACTTTGAACATGTAAAGTATTCTGTAAGTGCAGCTTATCATTAAAATGGCTGCTTAATTCTCTTTTATCTTGCATGTTAGCATCATGAATATTTTTGTAATTCTATTATGTTAAACAGCTGACCCAAAGGAACGTTTTATTTTCCTGTAAAACAAATTCTATGCAAGTTGGGACTAACGTTAAATCAATCAAGCAGACCTTTGGTGAATTGGACGTGGAAACGTGTAATTAAAGTTGACATTTTGCAGATGGGAAAAAAAAAAAAATCTATTTAGGAACAGGATTTAAATATTACCCAGTCAATAAGTATTTCTGGCTTCTGCCACGCAAAAATGTGCACTAGATGGT
Source organism: Stercorarius parasiticus (assembly GCA_013396915.1). Classification (NCBI taxonomy): domain Eukaryota; kingdom Metazoa; phylum Chordata; class Aves; order Charadriiformes; family Stercorariidae; genus Stercorarius; species Stercorarius parasiticus. The sequence goes on from VWZL01005097.1 coordinate 143,061, forward strand.
TGAAAATCACTCCATAGCCATCTCGAGCCACTCAAAAGTGACTTGATCTCTACAAGATGTGGCCCTTTAAATTGTATTGACTGTGTGTATAAAAATACAGTATTGCTATCTGGCACAGGAAAATAATACCTGTGTAAGAGCTATTATCCTCTATTAGCTCCAGATGCTGTTTGACAAGATTGTCAGTTTCCCAAACAGTTTTCTGACCTCACTTGTTCTGTGGGTGCCAGGATGAAAGAATTTAATCCATAAAACGCATCACATCGTGAGCTGTAAAAAAGGGAGATTATCCCTGAATTGGTCTTTGCCTGTATATCTGGTGAGCAAAACTGTTTCTTTGGGCATTTAAAGATCTGGTACTATTTTACAGAATGGCAGTAAGCCCCCTTGCCATGTACCCAATATAATGTTATTTACAATAATATAATATTGTTACATTATTTACAACTCTGTGCTAAATAAATCAAAATACAAAGCCACCTGGCCTCAGGGCTAGCGTGGCAGGATGCCTGCTGTTAGGGAGTGGAGCCCACCTTGCCATAATGGACTTTGGGAGAGATGCCAAAATGTTTCCTGAAGGCAAGGAAAAGGTGCCTTTATCGTGCGACTCTAGTGGAGGGTAAGGGCTATAAGTGACACCCTTCTTGTGCAGAGCTCTTTGTTCCTGGAGGCTGACGGAGAATAAAGCTCTGTTTTGTTTCTTACAGACGGAAACTGATCTTGGACAGAAAAGGGAGGGAAGCTTAAAATCTGCCTTTTTTTTTTTTTTTTTTTAAGTCAGCTGATAAAAACATAAAAACATAATCTCAAATTTCAGAATCTTGTTCCTCCTTCAGACAGCTTGGCTCTTTGTATAGCCTTGTATAGTGAAACTGGTTTTGGCTATTTCAGAATTGAGCAACCTGCCCTGGCTTTTTATTTTTCATTGCGGTGGATACTCATTTTAGCTGGAGAATTGAATTAATTTTTAACGTATAGAGGAGCTCAGCAGTTTTAACGAGGGAGAAGAATGAGTAATATTTGAGGCATCTAAAAACTAATAAACTAGGTTACTGATGAACTGCAGTTGAATGGAGTCTTGGTTTTTGGGGCTCTATTCTGCTTGATTTACAGCTGTTTAGTGAAAGATGCATATACACAAAAAAAAAAATTGGATTCTTAAGAATTGAAGAAAGCATTTCCCTTAACAGAAATTTTTCCAAGTACTTCAGAGTTTTATGCAAATTTTGAAATGTAAAAAGTATCGTGTGCTGGCCTCCAGTTTTTCCTGTTTCTTCCCCATTTGCTAGCAGCAACCTGTGTGCTTCGTACGTGGCGCAGACCTGGGGGCACAGAGAGTTAGAGCTGGAGTCGAAAAGAAGCAAACAGCGCGGCGTAGCTCTTTGCTGATGGCTGCTCGGCTCTGAACGGCTTTCTTCAATCTGATTCATTTTCCTGGTTTCATTTACCTGTTTGCTGCTGGCTATTTTTGCAGCACTTTAGAATACAAACTATGTTGTTTTGACTTAATATAAGCTCTTATGATGCCTTGTCTTGTGCTAAATTTAAAATGTACGTTTATATTTTGTGTCTGGAGAGCCTGAACAGGTTTGTGCTGGGAAGGATTTTTAATATGCTGGTGCTAATGATACGTCTCTCTTGTCCCTCACCCCTCCTCCTTTTTTTCTCAGGACTATTTTCCTAGTATTGTTGTTTTCTCAGTATGCCAGAAACGTCAAATTTCCCTTACCCATTTACAAATCTAAGAAAGGATGGACGGCATACAGGCTGCAACTTTTCAAGATGTTCCCTGTGAGTAGTTGAACTTGTTCTTCAGTTGGCAAAAAAAACCCTAATTTGTGCTTTGTTGTTTTTTTTTTTTTCTTGGTTTTATTTTTCTTAATAATACAGTAGATCAGAAAGGTGAGATAAAAGTTAAATGGGCTTATGGGAAACTTAACTAAGTGGCTCATGTGCCACAGGAAATAGTCTCATATTGCAGTCTTGCCAGACCCCATTCTGGTATCCTGATGAAGATCCCAATGGTCTCTGATGAAGAGAGTTGGGGTCCTGAAGATCATGGAGGGGAGGGAAGGGGGTAGAGAAGAAGGTACGTTTATGCGTGCAGTGAAAGCCTAAACTGAGCCTTCCAAAAAGGGATGGTGAGATCATTATCTTCTGGTTTTATGAAAGCAATACTCAGTTCCCCATGAAAGACTTCTTTTTATTTCTCTGGTAAAGTTGAGACTAACTAATTCACTAGTTTGTTTAAGTGCCCATTTGGAGACATTCCCGTTTGTTAGGGGAGAGAAGGGGCTTGTTCTAGTTCTAAAGCTTTTGTAACAGCACCTTCCTTAGGGGCCGCGGGGGCTGGGGGGGGAACACCTAACTGATCTATTACAGGATTTGCTGCTGGTTCAGACTTAAAATAATATCACTTAAGATCACATCAGATATATGTGTAATAGATACTCTGTGCAGGAGCTTTTTGCTCTTGATGTATGTTGCCAATGATAGTTTATTTTAAACAGCTCTTTTTCTCCTCTTTCACAGATTATTTTAGCTATTTTGGTGTCATGGTTGCTTTGCTTCATCTTCACTGTGACGGACGTCTTTCCCCCTGACAGTTCGAAGTACGGCTTCTACGCTCGCACAGACGCCCGACGGGGAGTGCTGTTGGTAGCTCCGTGGTTCAAGGTTCCATATCCCTGTAAGTATGTCTGGTTTTAAGGGCTCTTTTTCTAATAATGTGCCTGTGAGTATCATTTCTGTTGCTTTCAGAAGTGTTGCTTTTTTTCTCTCAGGTCTGTATTCTGATGCACTTTAATGTGCACTGACCTAAAGACATCATAGGTGGGGATAGTGGGTTTTTTCTTGTTTTCCTCTTTAAATTGACACCTTACGGTCTCACGCAAGAAAGACCAAGTCTCTGAAACTTGAATTTGTAAAAGACGCTGGCAGGGTTTATCTAAGTAACTCTTGACTTCTAATAACAAACATAGCGTGACTGTATATACAACATGGATTTTCAGGGAATGGTTGATTTATCTGTACTTGTCGATACTGTAGTCAACTGCTGTTAATGTTACACAATAATAAGGATGCGTTATTACAACTCCTATAGAGGTACTGAAGTCATTGATACTTGTTTTCTAAAGAATCAGCAGCGTGCGGAGTTTTTTCCAGCTTCGTGCTCTTCCCTGCCCCAAACACACCGGTTCTTGAGCTAGTACAACTCTTACCAATATAGAAAAATGTCCTGACTTGCAGAAGCAGCATTGGAACCAGTCCGATGGGCAAGTCGGAGGATGCCAGTCCGTACTTATCAAAGGACAAAAAAGTATTTACAAGAGAACACGAAACACTTTACATGACATCTTAAATATCTGTATTCTTTCCTGAGCACCTTTAAGTTTGGAGGTGTTAAATGCTGTTTCTAGAGGCATGAGATAGAGTTGCACAACTGGTTCGTGCTCGTGCTGCTCAGAAATCAACGGGGTAATAATAGAATAATATTCTACTGGAATAAAATCATAGAAATTGTTAGGAATAGCACTACGTTGTAACGAGGCGGCTTCGTTGTGGTTTTCCGTATGCTTTGGTTCTGATTAGTTCTTAAAATAACCCACTTCTAAAGCAGGGCTTGCCAGATGTCTAATAGAAACTTTTGGGAAAGACGGGAAAACTTCTCCACCCTGATCAGATCTTTCTCATTTGTGAAGCCTTGTTCATTCACGTTTGTGTGACTTAAAGTCCCTTTTGTTGCGAGAGGCTCATCTATTTCAAAGAGATAAAAGCATCAAGGCAATTGCTGTGGAAAACCTGCCAAGCTTTTCTTTAGGCTTAAATTAATCTTATTTTCCCTTCTACGAAAATTTGGAATTGGAAGGTGTTTGTGCAATGATCATAGCTGGTTGTTGGCCGTTCTCTTCGGTAGACTAAACTTGTAACCAAAGACTGAGTTTTCAGCACAATAATAATTAAGTGGCTTTCGCCTCGCTGATCAGAATTGTTTTTTCACAAGCAGTAGTTCAAATTCCTTCCTTCTGAACAGGAGGAATGTTTTGGTGGGGTTTAGGGTTTTTTGGGTTTTTTCCAAGCATGATCAAAGCAGTCGCTTAGGCGGTTTTTCCTTTGCTCCTTTCATCTACTTGAACTTGCCAGACTGTGTTACTGTGAAGGGAGTTTGTTGATTCCATTAAAGATGAATAAATTGCTGTATGTTTTGATATCTGAATTGTTTTCTGTGGCATGAGAGATTTCAGTTTTCTTTTCTTCACAGTTCAGTGGGGACTGCCAACAATTTCAGCCGCTGGAGTAATAGGAATGCTCAGCGCTGTTGTTGCTAGCATTATTGAATCAATAGGAGATTACTATGCCTGTGCCAGGTTGTCTTGCGCTCCTCCTCCACCTATTCATGCAATAAACAGGTATGTCCAAAAAAAAGTATTTTTGAGTGTCTTAAGCTACTGCGTTCTTTTTCCCTTTTTTTTTTTTTCTCGGGATAAGACAGGAATGTGTTCTGAGATTAAATGTTACAATTTGGTCAAAACACAAGGGCCAAGGATCTGAAATATAAGACGCAACTGTCGTGTTGAATTAGTTTGTTGCAATTGTAGCATTGGAAACCTAGTCCAATGTAGTACGGTTTCAGTAGGGACAGAACTCTACATTGGTTCTGGAATCGGGGTGGCTAGTCAAATTCGCCTGAAATGCAATTTTAGCAATAAAGAAGAGCTCTACGTCCGACTTGAATTATTTTGTAACTTCCTCGGTTTAAGAACGTGGGTATGTAAGACACAGAAAACAGAGCTCAAGTTGGTTTTCAGGTGTGTTGGAGTTTGAAACATGAGTTATAATAATTCATGTGGGACAGATGCCTTGACGGGCATGAGCGTGAGATGCGGTCTTAAAGCCCCATCTGAAGTGAGTCTACGTGAATACGAGTTTGACTCTTTTTCTGTTCGTGATTTACAGAGGGATTTTTATCGAGGGACTCTCCTGTGTCCTGGATGGAGTATTTGGGACAGGGAACGGATCCACTTCTTCCAGCCCTAACATTGGTGTCTTGGGCATCACGAAGGTATGTAGTTTACCTTGATTACTCAGTGATTGGAGTATTTCGTCTCCTCTGGTGGATGGCTTGTGCCATTTTCATGTTTCACAGCATGATCCTCTTCCAAGAAACCGTACTACGTAGTACTACTTTGTGCTGCCAAACTTTACACAGCATTCTGAATTTACACAACTCGTCCGTACCAGCCATTGTCTAATGGAAATGCATTCTAGATAAGACCTCAAAAATCTTACTTTTATTCAGAGTAAAGGGCAGTTAGAAAACCTACTTAAATCAGATGATGCTACATAAGCTATCCCTTTGAAAACCAACAAGGCATTCCAGGGCTCTAGGGTGTTTTGAGTTGAGACATAAACGCTATAAACTGATAGTCTTTTGGATGTCTTGGCTCTGAAAGCATCATTAGAGATCTGACTATTTTTAATGTCTTGCTTGAACACACATTGAAATGCAGCTTGAGGTCCTTGGTTTTTATCTCCATCTGTACTAGGACATTACGCTGACACAGCTAGAACAGGAGCTGCCATCAAGGTAACTTCAAAGTTAAACGTACCTTAAATATTTGTTTCCGTCATGATAGGCTTTTAAAGCACAGAGCATGCTTGGGGGATTACATATTTTTTGGGGTGTTACTCAGCAAAATATGTAAGCGCTTGAGGAATTCCTTTGTTCACATGCGGAGCTGGCTGTGTGCTTGAATGCCGTGCTGAACTGGGAGACCTTGGACTGCAGATAGATTTGCTTGATATTGTTAATTTAACCTTGTTAAGAAATATCAACAAAATTGGTAAGAGGAATTTATGTTGTAAATACGTACATCTTGTTGCGTATGTCGCTTGGAAGCTATAAATCTATTTAATGCGTACAAGCTAGAAAATGTACGCTCTCCACTTACAATAACTCATCCCTCTGACTTAATCCAATATAGATGATGAATTTATCTTCAGCCATTTTTTTTTCTGCACAAAGGATGATTCTGTTCAGGTTTAGGGTGGAATATAAATACTAATAGCACCATCTGCTGTCTGTATAAGTCTTCCATTCAGCTGCCGATGGAAATTTCCTAGAAGAAGTTATGGTTAGAAAAATCCTTAAAGAAAGGTTTATTCTGTTCTCCTTCATTTCTGTTGTTACTTTGTAGGAGTTGATATGAATTAACAGCACTTCTTTTTATTAACAGTCCACAGAAGTGAGTGTACGTTTTGCTTTGGTACAGTGAAAAATGAATGTTAAACTGGCAGCTGTTACGGAGAACAGAGTTAACTACAGTTAGGTCTGTTCAGAGCGCGTGATGGAAGAGTGAATATGCCTTATCCAGAATGGCACAGCTGGATGGCTGTGCTCCAGTGTTTTGTCTTGTTTTCCTGTCTGCATACTCCCTCCTAAAAACCTAATAGTTTTTCAACTTCAAACTATATCAAAATAGATTTTTGGCGTGTAGATACTCTGCTGTTGGTTTGGGAGAGGAAATCTTTAGTCCTGGTGATCCTGTTACACCAGTACAACGTTTCAAAAGGCATTTCCCTCCCTTGAAATCAGTATATGATTATGCTTAAAATTTCAATTTGAGGCTTCAACTGGGTGTCAATACCGCAAAGTCTTTGAGCTGGTCTGTGAGTAAGTTTTATTTGATGAGAGGAGAACCAATTAAATCTGGTTAGTTGGGGCAAAAGTACAGGCAGCTTGTGCCATGATGTTGATGAAGAAATGGATACACCAGTAAGGTACGGGGTACCAGATCACGCACCAAAACAATCACATAAAGTGGATGTACGAGCGCCTGGGAATAAATATGTAGTTTGAGCTAAACGCTGACCAAGATGCTTTCAGTAGCTTTCAAAAGGAGCTTAATTAGTTTGCCTTGTAGTGATTGAGCATTTACATAAACAAGTGTCATTATCGTGCAGATTTCTTTAAAGAATCTGCCTGTTTCATGCGGGGAGGTAATTTTTGAGCCAGATGTTGGTGGTCCTAAGGAAATGAATATTTTCATAAAAAATAGAGTAAGATGCGAGCTAACTTCTGTTGTTATTCTAGGGAACACCCTAATTTACTGGTCTAGCTTCTATTTGTAGGTCAACACATCTCACCTAACAGTTCAGCAGTGAAGAATACGGGGGAAAGAAGTACTTTGACCCTGCTACCTACTGTATCATTTTTTTCTCATGCCACTCATTTAGCTCAGTCACACGTGATTAACAAATTAATACCTACTTCTCTTTGAAGCTTGGTACTGTGTAACAGGAGACCTACAAAGGGCTTTGCTAAAAATCACTGTAGCAGTGTAACCAACGGGNACCTCCTGTGCAAGTATAAAGGATTAAAATATTGACCATTCAGCTCAATATTAAAATATCGACCGTTATCAACTCAACTGCCACCACAATGTAGAGTCAGAGAAATACTGCCCGAAGTTGAAATGCTTAAAATAAAAACGGGAAGGAAGTGCAGGCACTCGTTTTCACAGCGTTAGCACAGCCATCATTTGCACATGAAGTGAATTCAGTTCTGATCCCAGAGGCATGTTATAAAATCACTTGATAATCTCTGCCTGGAAAGCCTGCGTCTCCTTCAAGTGAACTACGTGGTAGGTAACTAATACATATATTCTTGTGTAAAAGGGCAGCAACACATGGATTTTTATTTTTTTTCCCTGTTTGCATTACAATTGATCCATTTGCCCTCTCTCCTATGTATGGTCTGTTTGTTTTCTTTATTGTAGATGCGACTGCGCCACATTTCATGGTTATTGTGGCTATAGCAGTTACAGATGGTTTTAAAGATGTCTTAATGTTAACAAAAACAAAATCAAATGAAGTTACGTTAGAATTGGAATGCAGCCATGTTACAGCTGAGCCCTCCAGGACGTTTGTTAAAGGCTCTGCAGCCTGTGTTTTTAACACCAAAAAAATACACGCATGGAAGCTTGAAAAGAAGTTTTAAATGCAAAAGAGAATAATAAAATAAAATGCAAGGCGCGAAGTTGGGCTGAGGGTGTCCTTTCCTTTTTGTTCTCCTGCAGGTTGGGAGTCGCAGAGTTATTCAGTATGGGGCAGCCTTCATGCTCCTGCTTGGGATGGTTGGCAAGTTCAGTGCTCTCTTTGCGTCGCTGCCTGACCCCGTGCTCGGTGCCCTCTTCTGCACTCTCTTTGGTAACGTATGTTTTTTATCTCTTCTTTGTGCACTGTGTGGTTATATCTTTTTACTCTAGCGCTGTGTTTATACGTATGGTGCTGGGTTTTCTAAAGAAAAAGACTATATAAAAGCTGAGACTTCTTTTATTTTTATATAGGGATGATTACAGCTGTGGGTCTGTCTAACCTCCAGTTCATAGATTTAAATTCTTCTCGTAACCTGTTTGTGCTTGGATTTTCCATTTTCTTTGGACTCGTCCTTCCAAGCTATCTCAAACAAAATCCACTGGTCACAGGTACGTGTTTCTGCTCATTTGCATGAAGCATACTGTTAACTTGTACTCACAGGCAAAGAATACGCCAGTAGAGAGTAGTGTAAAAAGTAAATAAGTTGCAAAAACAAAGTATTATAGAGACAGTAAACGCTACAGATAAGAAAGCAGGTGTGTTCCGAGAATCGATTGAGGTGTTGAGACCTGAATTGCATGTTTCAGTGGGATACATCTGAAGTTGCTGTGCTTTCTCTGGGTATTATTGTAAAGCAAGGAAAGGAGGCAGTTGCCAGTTGGACTGGAATAAAGACTACAAGGGTCAAGGAACGAGGGGAAATACCAAGGTATATCAAGAGCTTGGAAGCTAGGAATTTGTTTGGAGTTATGAAATGTTTTGTCACTGCGGAGATGTGCTCTGAATCTCAGTTTTAGTGAACTCAGTTTCAGGGCCGTTAGCCAAATTACAGGTTTGGTGAATTCATGGAGAAGTTTTTCTGTTGTAATGCTACCTTCTCAATAGTGGTTGTGACAGCGTACGTCATCAAAGGAAGATCATTCAAGCAGAGGTGGTGATATATTAATACAGTGTTCTTCCGTGAATCGGTGCTTGGAGTCTTGCCCCTTTAAAAAGTAAAGGTTTATAAAAGGAGTTTTTTCAGTCCACGTGATTTTACACGATGAACATTTCTCCTTTTCCATTTCGTAGTTTTCTGCTTAGTTTAAATTAAGCAGTTGTGTCTGCAGTTGAAACTAAAATGGCATTTCATGGCATTTTTATAAGCAACTGGAAGTTCATGGAGTTATGTTTTGGGAGAGAAGGGGTCCCCATGGTGAACTCCGTTAGTTGGAAGTTCTTCTGCATCTGTTTACATGTGGTTTTAAGGGTCCTGTTTAAGCAAATTCCACAGTGAACTCAGTAGAAAGTTTTCCCAGTTGACCTGCTTGTAAATCAGTGAGATGTGTATATGTATGATAAAAACTGAAATTCTAAATTTTTTTTTTTTTTTCTGTTCTAGGAATAGCGGGCATTGATCAAGTATTAAACGTTCTTCTCACCACAGCCATGTTTGTCGGTGGCTGCGTTGCGTTTATTTTGGATAACACCATTCCAGGTCGGCATGTGAACTTGTCATTTCATCTGAAATAATAACTGCCTTTCTGAATGAAGATAGCACAGCGTTTCCTGGAGGCGGGAGACGAGGAAGAAATTGCTGCTTTTGTTGTTGACTTCTTTAACCCCGAGAGCAGGCTGCTTAACACCTGCCTGCCTTGAGAAAGCTTTGAACCTTTTTCAGGTTACGGTCTCCATCCTATTAAACCTACAAAGTAGCTGATAAAAATCAAACCAGAATAGCTGTCTTCAGAAGACAGTAAAAATATTTTAAGATCCAAACCTGCTTCCGTTCATTGGAGAGCAAAAACTTGCCTCGACTTTTAGTTACAAAATAAAACAGATCATAGCCATTTCCAATAAACGTTTTTTCCCCCCCTCTTCCTGCCTCTTTAAGGGGTCTGAAAGAACTTTCCAGCGCTTTGCTGAACGTGGCGTCTGAGACGTGGGGTTTTCTTTCTTCTCTTAACCTCCACTATCTCTGTGTGTGTTTACATAAAGATATTCACGTATGTCTTTTTTTTTTTTTCCCTTTTTCTTTTATTTTGACTTCTAGGCAGCCCTGAAGAAAGGGGAATACGAAAGTGGAAGAAAGGGGTTGGTAAAGGAAGCAAGTCACTGGATGGCATGGAAACATACGATTTGCCTTTTGGCATGAACTTTATTAAAAAATACAGGTGTTTCAGCTTCCTGCCCATCAGCCCTACCTTCATGGGTTACACGTGGAAAGGCTTCAGGAAAAGCAGTAACTGCAGGAGTTCAGATGAAGACTCGGAAGCTACAGTATAGCCTTAGTTGAAATTATATTATCTAGTTGTAGTAAGAGATGTATTTGCAGTTTCTTGCTGATTAAGAAGCATTAAAATATATGTTTTGTATATCTGCATTTAAATTCTGGAACCAGAGCTGAGACGAATTTAAAAAAAAAAAAAAAAAAAGCTTTCCTGTTGTGGGTGGTGGTAGCCAGATCTAGTGTCTCTGGGTCAAATTTGCAAATGCTCCTCTGTTTGATTTTCAAAAGCTATAGATGCCTGTGCACCAAAGTCTGTTTATTTTAAATGGGGCTTAGGTTCTGGAAGTATGTAGGTGCTATTGAAAAAGGTTACTTTTTAGGGTTGATTTTAAGTCATTGATGCTGGCATTTTTGGCGCGTTCATTGCTGGCAATGTTAGTTACGCCAGAAAATTTGAGTCCTGTAAGAAGGAGTTGGGGGAGGGGGGGGCGGAATTTACTTCTAGTCATGTCAAATCCCATATATATTGTTTTCTACTCCCCGATTTGCACATTCCGTATTTTCAGCCCCCTGGAAACCAGACTCAGTTGATACTGACAAATCATGAGGGTATGTTTTCGAATTACCGATAGTTCAGTCAGGTGTCCAGTGTTAAGACAGAAAGTTTCTGTAATAACTTTGCCGATGAAAATTATAACTGACTTCTGGTAGCTTAATGCTGTAGAAGGAGCCACTCATTTCATGTCAGTTCACATTTCTAAACGTTTGCTTTTTCTGTCTGGCGTTTAACCACCTAATTTATAGTGTCCAGGTGCAGGTTTTCCTTAAAGGGACACGTGTAGCTTGAGTTTTACAGAGATGGGAAACTTCTAACTTCCAGATGGGACCCAATAACAGTTTTTACAGTGCAATGCCTGTATCCAGCAAGACATTTCCTCAACAGAAATGCTAATTTTTTGAGCAGTTCTAAGCAACTAGCGTAGGTATACATGCAGCTTTCCCTGCAGGGAAAGCCACGCGATCGAAACGCTGCTGGCATTCGCTGGTTTGGATCTGTGCAGAATTTTCTTGATAGGATATCGAGAGCCGATGCTGCCCGCGAGTGGCTTATGTTGCGTGGCCTCTTTTTCTTCTCTCTTGGTGGGGCTTCTGCAAAAGCTCGTTACTGCTGCGGAGGTGATCTTGAACGGCAGAGACACTACATTTGACGTCCTCATCCACTGGATGGTTTAACGGGTATTGGGTCCAATGAGGGCACCATTCAGATTTTTTTTTTTTCCTGGAATAGTCTCAGCTCTGATGTTATGTGGGTGTTCATGCTCATCATGCATTCATAATTAAAAGTTTTATTCATGTTTAATGTTCTTACTATTGCAAGTTAGTTTTAGACTTCAGTGTGGCCCCAAAAGCATTTTTAAGCTGTGGAGATCATCAGGGAAATGTAGTGTAATGTAATTTCAAGGCCAGTATGCTCTACGGTGCTTGCATTTTGTATTCCTGGAAAAAACATAACAGTAGATCCTGTAATTCACTAATATATTTATGAAAGTTTTGACTACTGGACAGGAGCGCAGGAACTCTGTTTTCTCTGAGTCTGCTTCCAGGTGAATTTGTTCTTGGTTATTGAAGCATGGAAGGGTTGGGGTGGGGAGGGCAAGGAAGGAGCTTAACAGATCAGTACTGAATAGTGTAGAGTCGCAATGATTCCATTGATATCGTTCTCAGCATGCCATGGCTGTTTCCAGAAACTATTTTATACCGCTTTTTCCATAACAAAGCATGTGTTTGTTCCTGCTTCAGGGAACTTTCAGTAGTTTGCAGTCTTGGTGTCAATTGGACTATCTCGAAAGCTGGTCAGAAGAGTTATTGTGTAGTAGACAAGGTTAGTTTACCCGTGAAACAAAGTAATTTTTATCATTTTTAAATTTTTCCTCTTCAGGTAGTGAGGTGTTAGATTTCCACATCCACTTGCAGGTAGTTTTGAGTGCGGAGACCTCTAATCAGTGGCATGAAGCTTCCAAATTTCCCAACTTTATGTGCAACCAAAGACGTGTGGGAGACATGGGGGAGTTAAATATATATATATGTAAAAGGAAAAATAAGAAAAAGCCACCTATGTGTGGTGGTTATAATTACGTAAAATGCCAAAGGTGGTTATCTTGTAAATGTTGAGAAAGGGAGGCAAAAGTTTATTTAAAGCAGTGCCACCTCGGAAATCTAGAAATGTCAAGTCCAGTGATGCCGCTGGGCACGGCAGGGACACTTGTGTCCTAAGGCTTTTCCAACTTCTCCCCCCCAAATATTCTCTTGATGACTTCAGTGCTTACGCAGTCAAGAGACGAGGCGATGAGAAATAGCATTTGTCTTCTCTCACCTTTGGCTGAGGTAGAGCTCTGCGTGTTCTGTGTTGCCTTCACTTGAGAATTCCCAAGGCACTTCAGCCAAATTACAGGGCAACGGATCCAAGGATATTTTTTTTCTTCTCCCCGGAGCAGACCACCACCCCTTTTCTTGCAGCGTAGGAAAGACTATACAAATAGGTGATGTCCAGTTCCTCTGTTTAACAGTTGGATTTAATTCTTTTTGTGGCTTTGGGTCCTACCTTGCCGATCCTGTTGACTGGCTGAGAGAAGTACAGTAGCGTTTAGCCAGCATGTTTGCTTTTCTACCCACTTACCTTGGTAACACTAAAATAAGTCGTTGTAGTTAGCAGTCGTTTTTGTAACCAAATTGATATATGTAACAACTCTCTCCATCTTACTGTGAGCATGAATGGTTAGCGATGAGCCTCAGTTTTGCAGAGGAGACCTGCTGAAGCACCTGTGATGTCTAGCCAAGGGTTACGATGGAGTCGTGGCAGTACCTTGAAGGTAGAGGAGGGCACGCAGCCGCTGCACCCACGCTATTGCTCGTAAAGTGCGCGTCTCCCCGGCACTGAGAGGTGAGCAAAGGACGGAGCTGGTGCTCCCCTTTCTCTTCCCCATGCACCTGAAACCATCCCTGAGCTGCCAGTCGAAGAAGATGCCTTGCTTTTCTTTGTGAGGGAAATAACTCGGAATTACCCCTGGTTTGGGGCGGTTGTGGCAGGCGATTGTGGACCTTGAAATCCTTGTCCCACGTCTGCTTTTCTACCCTGGTGGTGTAGTGGCCGTTGTGAGGTGCCCTGGCCGGGGGGAGCACGGCGCGCAGCCAGAGCTGCTGGCAGATGTGTTGCAGAGGATTAACCTGCAGTTTTGAAAAAGCATCGAAATGCTTCGTGTTTGCTGGTTAGGTCCAGGCTTTGGTGCGCAAGAGTGGCTGGATATAGAAATCCAACTGTAAATGCAATACTGTATTTTTCCTATATTTCTTATAGCCTGCCTTTCAAACAGCTAAACTAAACGAAACCACACAGGGAAGACGACGCCTGAGAGATGAGTTAAGAGGTGATGAGATGTTTCAACCAAACTTTAAGACGGAAGGGCAAATATTCATGGTAGAAATATCATTTTGTCATATCAAAGATGGTATGCAAAACAAAATAACTTGGGACTTTTGTAATTGATATTCTGTTGTATTTTTTTTTTTAGGTTAAATTAAGAATTCTTGCTAACATGTTGAAACACGTTTTCTAAAGCAAATACTTGCAAATTATACCTACAGAAATTTAGGTTTCATAGCTAGCAGCTATGAGTGATTAACGTTGTCATATTAGAGTGCGTTGGCAGAGGGACTTAATCAGGTGCCTCGCTCAGAAAGTTCAAACTTTAAACCCAGAATTTGCTTTATGCCTTTTAATACTGACTTCAAATATGGCAACTTGGTTTGTACATGAATATTGCAGTATTTTATTTCCATATATTAAAAATAACATTTCCACTCAGGATAATGATCGCCGTTTTCCTGGGAGGGAGTGGTATGATTGTCATGACAATGTCATGTGATGGTAGAATTTCTTCATTGACGAATCTATAGTAGTTGTGTATACTTTATTTACCCATGTTTATGTTCCTACCAAAAACTAAAGGGTTTCTTTATTATTCATCTCCCTACTGAGATCTTGGTACTCCCGATGCAGAATTGGCGCTTGCAAACTGAAATCCCCAGTGCTATTTATACCACAAGGAGCATCAGTGAGTGCGACCCATCATTCATAGCATTGCATCCTTAACAAAAATTGTTGGAAATGGCATCGTTTGTGGTATAAAGAGCACTCCGGGCACACCTGGTTTAGAATCGCCGGCTTCTAATGGCTTGAGTGAGCCATTGGATGCTTACACGCAATCTAAACCAACCTGTGCTTAACGTAACTTGTATATTGATGTAGAAAATGCATGTGTGACAGACCAGCACGACCTACGGTGTTTCTTTTACGTGGCCTTCTTAAACCAAAAGCGACTTTTTTTTTTTTTTTAAATTTTTTTCTTCTCTATTTGGGGGAGGGGTGGTGGGGTGGGGCGGGAAGTGGTGGGTCACTCATTTTTTGCTGAAAATGTCCCACTTGGTGCATGTTTCTTAGTATTTCCTGAGACTGATGGCCTTGGTGGCCGGGGGGGTGACAGGTCCTCTATGCTCTCACGTTTGTAGAGCTGCGATCGGTCATTGCGGTATCGGAGGAGGCCACGAGTTTCCAGTGTTTCGCTTCTGCCCATGAGTCTCGACATAGACAGCTTAGTGCTGGGCTGCTTTTCCGTATTGGGGATCCGTCTTCAGAGCCATCCCGAATATTCCTGTCTAGTTCTAATTTGACTGTGACTGTGCGTTGTCATCCGTACATATTGATATGAGAGATATATTTAGAATTGCCTTGTGTACTATCTGGCATTTACTACATCTTTCCAGGTAAATCATCTTGCTGCCAGTCCAAATTATTGTACTTTGTCTGTTTATAACAACCTTTGGCGTAACAAACTATTGACTGTTCTTAGGCAGTGGGGATAATTTTTTTTTTTTCCCATGACTTTTTGTGACTGACTTTGGCTGTAAAACTATTTTGTTAAACCACAAGAGGGGTTTTTGTTTTGTTTTGTTTTCTTTTCTTTTTTTTTTTTGGTTTTGTTCTGAGATGTGTAATTCTTTTATGGAGGTTTTTTTTTTAATTTCATAAATTTTTTTTTTCTAACATTGCTTCATTAAACAATTAAATATTTAAAAATGTAATATTTGGACCAGATGTTGTGAATAATAGTAGATAAAGCTATTTTATTCTGTATTTTTAAAGCTGTTCAGTATAAATAAACGCGGGCATAGATGCAACCTGGCAGCGTGGTGTTACGCTTCCTTTTGAGCGTCCCCTTCGAAGGAGCGTTGATGGTTTTGGGAATCCAGGTGATGTGAAGACCAGGCATCTCTTTGTAGCCAGTGCCACCCAAAAATATAATTCCCGGCCGCCTTCCCGACCCTTCCAGCTCTCAGCCCACGGCTCGTACCACGAAGACGCAGTAAATTCCCGTGAGTTATTTGGGAGAGGCAGTGCTTGCAGTCCCTGCCTCTCCTTTGCTGGCTGGCCCCGCTTTCGGTTGAGGCAGCTCCCAACCTCTCAGGCAGCCAAGGCACAGCAAAACTCCCTGAAAAAGCAATTGCGTGGGCAGCACTGATGTGTTTCTGGGCAATATCCGCGCAGCAAAACTTAAGTGACTGATTTCCTAATTAAAATGTGAAAAAATAACCTTCACGTTCTCGGAATACGCTGAGCAGAGGCTTTGAGTCTAATTAAGAATATGAGCAGCAAGAGCTACCAGCAGAGAAATAACCTCTGGTTTAGGATAAAGTCATAGAATCACAGAATGGTTTGGGTTGGAAGGGACCTTAAAGCCCACCCAGTGCCACCCCCTGCCCTGGGCAGGGACACCTCCCACCAGCCCAGGTTGCTCCAAGCCCCGGCCAACCTGGCCTTGAACCCCTCCAGGGATGGGGCAGCCACAGCTTCTCTGGGCAACCTGGGCCGGGGGCTCACCCCCCTCACAGCAAACAATTTCTTCCCCAGATCTCACCTAAATCTCCCCTCTTTTGGTTTAAACCCATTCCCCCTCATCCCATGGCTCCCCTCCCTGCTCCAGAGTCCCTCCCCAGCTTTCCTGGAGCCCCTTTAGGGCCTGGAAGGGGCTCTGAGGTTTCCTTGGAGCCTTCTCTTCTCCAGGCTGAACCCCCCCAACTCTCTCAGCCTGTCCCCACAGCAGAGGGGCTCCAGCCCTCCCAGCATCTCCGGGGCCTCCTCTGGACAAATTCCCCTCCTAAAGCCATAGGATTGGGAATTTATCTAAATTCTTGCCCTACCTTTGGCAATCAGTAGCCAAAGCCAAGTCTCCTGGGCCCTTCTCAGGGCTGCTGCGTGCCCAGAAATAAGAAATATGCTGCCCAGCACCTTGCCTCGTCCCCAACCATTTAATGAACTCTGGAGCTGAACTAGGAAATTCCCTGTGTTAGCCCGGAGCGGCAGCAAGTGCCGCAGCTGCCTGCGATGAATTAGGGCTGGGAATGTCTGGCTAAGGATGCACAGCACCTCTTTAGCTCTGTCGGCCTTCAAGGGCTCTGAGCTCCTATTGATTTTAAGGAGAATTAAGGCACCCAAGTACCTTTCTTAATGTAGGCGTAGCCCACCCCACCTAATCCAAACCTGGTGTAGGTGGAGGGGAAGAAAAATGGCAAAAAGCCACCTAAATGGGCAGCGAGAAAGTAGATCGGGAATCAAAGCCCGTGGAGCAGCTGTTGGATCAGGGCGAGGGATTTCCAGTCGTTCCTGAGCTGGGCTGGGGTTGGGTGCGTGATGGCAACATCTCTGGTCTTAATCCCCGTTAATCCTTTGTGCTACCGGGTCAGAGCTCTGGAAATAACTGGGTTTTCTCCCTGTGTCATGCCCGAATCAAAATTTCAGCATCAGCTGCAGCGATCCCGTAAGAATCACAAAACCTGAGGATTTTCAGAATGACTGAAACACCCTCAAATGAGGGCAGCGACCGTGTTCCGAAGAAACACGTATTAGGTGTGAGCAAAAGGCCTTTTTAATAGCCACGTCTCTTCCCATCTGGTTCCTGGAGGCTGCGTAACGGCTACCAGATGCTCCTAAGCTAACGTGTATCCAAATGCGTAATATTGTTTGGTATTTACTGACAATTACCTTGGGGGTCTTAAAATTTAAATAATGGGAAGCTGCCCGGGTGGGAAAGAAGGGAGTTTGGATGCTTGCTCAGTCTGGGGGGAAATACTTGAATTTTGGAGAATTTTGGAGCTGGTGCTTTACGCTTGGGTCAGAGTGAGGTCCTTGACCCCCAGGCTCAGCTATGGGAGCGGAAACAGCAGTAAATCCATCGAAGTCGATGGTTTAAAAGCCGTCAGCCGCGTTCCCCGCGTGGCATTTAGCACAGACGCCCCGATTTAACCTGCAAAACAGGTGCCGCAACATCCCCGTGGGGCTAAACGCGGGCTCGGACTGCCGAGCAGCCTTTTCCTGGGAGATTTTTGGCAGCCAGGAGGATGCTCGCGCTCATGGCCGCTGGCCGGGACCACGGGGGTGTAGAAGTTTTTGGTCTCCTTCCACGTGGGTTTGGCTCCTCTTGGGTTCCTGCTGCCAGCCGCGGTGGGGGAAGGAGGAGCTGGCAGCCTGTCCCGGCCTCGCAGGTTGCGGGGTGTCCTCATATGGCAGGATTGGGTCAAATTCCTTTTGTTTGGTAAATAAACACCTGCATCCAGGCTGCTGACCCACTGCTGCGCATTGAGGGCCGTGAGCAGGATATCGCAAAATCGGGATTTAACCCCAGTTCCGCAACCAAGTTCCTCCTTGTGCTCACGCAGGTGCCCACGCCCAAACCCTCTTTATGTTTTTTTTATTTTCCCTTCTTACTCCAATTGCATCCGCCCTGTGGGCTGCGACGTATGGTAGAAGCTTTCTCTCTCTTTAGGGCTAAATCCCTGGGTTTTGGGGCCGGGGTTTGCGCAGCGCGGGCAGCCGGGGCCGGCTCCGCTCCATTGTGCGGCGTGGCCGGGCTCTCCCGGCGACAAAGGGCCTCTCATCGCCGCCAGCCCTCGAAAATGCTGCTGGAATATAAATACTAACCCCCATCTCGGCTCGCTTTCGCCCAGTCAGTCGTTCCCCAGGCCAGATGGCTCCTCCTCAACTTCTCAGATTTTACATACAAGTTTAAAAAAAAAGAAAAAAAAAAAAAAAGAGCTGATTACAATCCGTGGTTGTGAAGACTCGCTTGTTTTGCTAAAGCAGCTGTTTAGATTATTTCTTTGTTTTTTTGGTTGGTTTTTTTTTTTCCCCCCCTTCGTGTGGGCTGTTTCTAGGCAAATTCCTTAAAAAGAAAAAAAGCCCGGAGAAGCCACAAAGCACTGGGAAAGGTCAGGAGCAGACAAAGGCGGAGGGACGCGGCCGCACGCTGCTGCTCTTCTGGAATACTTAATAACCCCCGCGCCCCCCAGACCCTCCCCGGGGCGGCGCGGGGTGCACGGGCAGGATGGGCCCCGCAGCCCGGGAGCAGAGGCTGGAGGCTGAGCGCCGTTTCGGAGGTAACCGTGACCCCAAGCTGCAACATCTGCTTCCAGGCAGATTATTATTTTTTTTTTTTATGCTTTATTTCCTCTTCAATCCCCTTCTCGGGGGCGGTTTTGGATCCGGATGGGATCCCACGTCCGTGGTTGGGAATCGGTTGCTGCCAGCGCACGGCCCCGTTGCGTTGTCCTGAAGGCAGAACGGCGACGTGCGATGCCTGCACCGCTCTGGCACTCAGTATCACAGGCTTTGGGGCGTTTTAAGGCAGAAAGAACCACTTTAGCCTGTGTGCTGCAACCCACAAGGTTCCCTCCAGGAGTCCTGCACAGAGCTGGAGCTGATCATAGAAGCATTTAACCCAGGTGCAGGGGATGGGGCAGCCTTTGGGATCCTAGTCTTGGCACCAGAAATGGGGCAGCCTTTGGGACCCTGGTCCTGGCATCCAGGGTCGGGCAGCCTTTGGGATCCTGGTCCTGGCATTGGGGATGGGGCAGCCTTTTGGATCCTGATCCTGGGGTGCAACCTGGGTGCCAGAAACAGGGTGTCCTTTGGGGGCGCAGTCCCAGACCTTGAACCGGGGGTTTGAGACGGAGCATCCTTCGGCATCCCAGCCGAACTGGGACAAACTGGGTACCCGAGGTAGGGCATCCTTTGGGGGAACCCCAGTCCTGGCACCCGCTAAGGCGTGTCCCTTTGGGTCCCGGTGCCGGGATGCCCCTGGGTGCCGGAGAGGGCTGTCCCCCGGGATCGTAGCCCCGCCCCGCCCCGCCCCGTCCGGCCCCGCCCCACCGAGGGGCGGCCCTACGGGGGGCGCCGGCTGCGGCGCGGAGCGGCGCGGAGCGGGGCCGGGTGAGTGCAGTGGGACCGGGCGTCCCCGTCCCTGTCCCCGGGGCTGAGCCGCAGCCACCCCGGAGCCCGTCGGCAGTGAATGGGCGGCGGGGGCTGCGCCCACCCTCGGCGGGGGAGGAAGGAGCCGGCCCCCACGCCCCGGGGTGTCACCTGCACCCAACGAGCATCCTCGGCGTCACCCTTTCTTTTCGGGCTGGCTGTTCCCGCAGGCTGGGAGCCACAAGCACCCGAGGGTCCCCGGTCGGGTCACCACACCTTCTCTGCGGTCCCCATCGCACCCGGGGTGGAGACCCACCAGTTCCCTTCTCGTAGCCCACAACAAGCCGTTGGTGGCCCCCAGCTCTCCTCAGGAGGGTCTGATCTGCCGAGTGTGGCCAGTGGGTCCCCTCACTTGTCCCCAAGCGAGCCGGCACCCCAATGGCAACACCCGCCGGTGATTCTGCCACCGCTCACCGCTCCCCTCCTTTCCCCTTTGCAGGACGGGGCTGAGCATTTGGGCTGGCGAACAATAGCAGCGCTGGAAAACAATGGAGCTGCTGCACCTTCGCGCTTAGGGACACCGGACGGATGCTCCGAAGAAATCCCGGCTCCAAAATCGCGCCTGGGCCAGAGCCACCACTGCAGCGGCTCGCGGGAGCCGTCCACCGAGCACCGTCGGTCAAGCGAAGGATCTGCCGGAACAGGGTGAGAGCACTCAGTCGTATCCCACCGCTGAGCAGAGCAGCTCCGAGAGGCTCTCGGTGCCTGCGAGGGAGGAATTGTCGCCTCCGGATGATGCTTTGCTACTGATTGCACAGGGATCGATGCGGCGTTGGGCTGGTTAAAAGCCGCCCTGGGCTGCAGAGAAGCGGCAGGGTTTGGGCAGGAGGGAGCATCGCCGCCTCCCCGGGGAGCGGGATATTCCCACAATCCCTCGCACGGCCGGGGGGAAGCCTCAGCTGTGCCGAAACCGCGTCTCCCGCCCGAGCGGGGCGATGCCAAAGCGGCAGCAGGGATGCTGCCAAAGCATCCGCATGCCACGGGAGGGGACTGAGAAAGCGAAACCCCCCTGAAAAACGCTCCTTTCCTTTCAAGAGCAGGGAAGACCACCCCACTCCTGCTGAACACATGATCTCTGGGGGGGGTTCTCTATTTTTTTTTTCTCTTTTTCTCTATTTTATTGGAGCTGTGCATCTCCCCGGGAGCTCGGCAAAGGTGAGCGCTTGTCCCCGCTCCATGCGAGGGGCCGCGAGCGTGGCCAGGCTCCCTCTGCAGCGCAGGGCAGGGGGGGCTGTAGGGATGCGGGGAAGGGTCTGAGGAAGGTTATTTTTTGGGGGTGGGATAAGTCTGGGATCCATCAGGCCTGAAAGCGACTGTGAGAGCGGCTGCTGGCTCGTGCTGGAAGGCAGAGAGGGCTGAAATCCTCCTGCCACGTGTGCAGGGGGAATTGATTTGATCCGATTTCTTTTTTTTTTTTTAAAAAGTGCTTTGCGAGACAGCAGCGAAACCTTGGCCTGCGCCGGGCGCAAAGGAAATACGTCGGCTCGGAGTGGGGAAACTGAGGCAGGGGGGTGCCGGGAAATGAAGACAGTGCTGAGCTGCCGAGGTTGAGCAACTGATTGGGCAATTTGCACGTTGCCAGTCCTTTTATTTTGGCGATTTCCAGCCTTTCGCCAAAGCCGTGGCAGAAAAACAGGGGGGCAGCGGCAGCTGGTCTCCGTTTGGGGATCTCCAGGTGGCCGCCACTCCCTTCCACCCACAGCCTGGTGCTCTCGAGACCCAAAAAAGGAAGAATTTGCCCCTTTCCTTGCTTGCTCGGAAGGGGATGTGATGACGGAGGCGAAGGTGGCAGCGCTGGGGCGGTAAACAGGAAACCGGGCTCCTCAGCGCAGGGAGATGAACCTGCAGTTCGGGGTTCCCCTTCCATCCCCAAATGAGGTTTTTTTTGGCTGGAGCTCGCCCCCATGTCCCCTCCGAGGGAACCGGGGCTTTGGCCCTTCGTATCGCCGCGACGCCGCGGAGCGAAACTCCCTGCGACACCAAAGGCTCCACCTCGGGCTGCGCTGCTGGAGGGGTTGTGGTTTGTTTTTTTTTTTTCAGCCACTTTGGTATTTTTTGGCAACGTTTTTTTGCATGGGCCAAGCGAAGCAGCCGTGTGGGTTCATCCTCCCTCCGCCCAGCAACGTCTTCGCAGTGACTTCCCCAGCGCTTTTTCATCTGCTTCCAGCGCCCGCCCACACGCGAGGTGCTTATTTCTGTTTCTGTATCTCGCAGCTGATGACCCGCAAATTTGGGTCCCCGCTGCAGCAGGTGCCGTGCAGCCACATTGATCCCAAAGCCACAAACCCGGCTGCAAAATCCCCTCCCGATATCACTTTTGAGGGATAAAGAGGATTATTATTAGGTTTATTCCCTGGGGGAGGAGGGATGGGTGCGGGAGAGGCGGCTGCCGGCTGCGGGAGGAGGGTTGATGCCGGGCTTTGCCGGGATGCTCGCGCGGCTCCTCGGCTCCTCAGGAAACCCGAAGCTTTGTCAGCTTTTCCGTTGCGACGTGCCATTTTTCGGCGGCGGGTTTCTCTTCTGCTTTCTCCTGGAGCCCCGGGGCCGGGCCGGCTTCCTGCCCTTCCCTGCCTCCTCCTGCCTGCCAGAGCACCCGCTTTGCTGCTTTTGCAACCCCTTCTGCGGTCTGAAGCAGGACGCAGAATATTTTTCCTGTTGTATGTAATTTATTTGCTAGAATCTATCCCGGCGCGTGGGGTGAGAAGCGGGGATTGCCGCCGGGCTGAGGGTTTAGGGGCAAATCCGTTCTCCGACACAGGTTTTACCGCACGGCCTTGGTTGAGTCATTTATCCGCCTGGGTGGTGGCGTAGGGTTTTTGGTTTTAGGCAGGAAAATGGGTTTGTTTCCCAGGGGACTGGGAGGAAGCACATGGGGATATGGGAGGTGGAAGAAAAGAGCGGTTTGTGGATCTTTTCTTGCCTCGGTCTCCCTTTCTGGACAAGGGAAGGAAGGGGAGAGATCCCGGAAAAATGAAAGCCGGTGGGTAGGAGGGTTTGCACAAACCCCCGGGGAAAAGCACGACCCGAGAAATCCTTTCTTATTGCTCAGAACCTCCCCGTGGCACTTCAAGGTCTGATTTCCAACGTGCTGCGAGCCCAGGAGCGACCCTGAGGGTTTCACCCTAAATCGCATTTCAAATCCGCTTCGTAGCATCGAAAAATCACTCCCACACTTTAAGCCGGGGCCACTCCAAAGGTGGGATTTTTGGGGGACTTTCCAAGATTTTGCATGAGAGAGATGGAGGTGTTTTGGCACTGGAGGGAACGCACCAAAATCAAACCGGTATCATAAATGTAAAGATAAAGGAACCAGCCCAGTGTCTCTCGCTGCCGGGGAAGGTCAGCCCTGGTGCCCGCCTCCCGGGGTCGGGGCGGCGCGAGGAAGCATCACCCGGATCCAGCCCTGCGTGTCTGGAGCTTCGGAGGAAAACCTTAGTAAAATAAATGGGGAAAAGGAGAAAATCCCGCTTATAACCCTCCCACCTCCAGGCGTTGCGTCGGGGCGGTCCGTGGATGCTCGAAATGCAAATGTTGGCGTAAGCGTCTCTCTGCCGGTATTAAATTTTCAGTGAGTTTACAACGCTTCTCTCCTTATCTGATTTTCCCTCCGTCGGTTTTCCGGGAGGAGCCGCCTCAAACTTCACCCGCGGCTGCATCCCCCGGGGTCTTTTCCCAAGAGCTCTTCCAAAATCCAAGCCAGTTGCCTTTTTTCCCCCCTTTATCCAGGGATGCGATAACGGGGATGCGCTAACGGGGCAGTTCACGCCGGTGCTTTTCTCTCCTCCCTCTTTGCAATTCAGCTCCCATGAAAGAAGAGCGGGAGGATGGACTACGGCGGCTGCGAGTACCTGGTCCCCTGCGGAAAAGACAAATACATCTCCAAGTAAGATGCTCGGCGGGGCTGTAACGCGGAAATGCGGTGGGTGCTGAAGGCTGGGGAGCTATTTGCAATATTCCCGGGGTTTTTCGCCAGGAGGAGGGGAGTGACCCTGGGTTTTAACTCGATTCCAGTGGATTCGGAAAGGAAAAGCCATTCTGGGCCAAGAAACAGCAATTTCTTTTAAAAGAAAAAGTGTTGTTGATGGGATTTTGAGATATTTTTTTTTTCTTAGGAGCGTGGCCAAACGCTCTATAAACTTTCCTGAAATACAGGTTTTGCTGAAAAGGGGCCTGATCAGTAATTGGTCTTTTATGATTTGGTGAAGAAGTGGAACGATTCCTAAGCGTCAAGGAAGATTTTGGAGGAGATAAAGCATATACGCGATATATTTTTCCCCCCTTTTTTCTTTCACATGACCCAAATCCCCGTGATTTAATGCTCCTTAATACTAGTCTGATGGTGCCGAGCATCCTCAAACTCAGTCAGCCAGCGGAATTAGTGACAGCTTTATGAATTAATGCCCGAGGCATCGCTTCCCCGTGATTCACAGCTGTGCTTAGACATCCTGGGTCAGTTTATTTTTATTTTTTATTTTTATTATTTTTTAATTCTTTTTTTTATTATTTTCATTTTCATTTTTGTTTTTCAACTGCAGCAGGGCTCAGACTTTTAATTTGTTGTTGATGGGATTTTGAGATTTTTTTTCTTAGGAGCGTGGCCAAACGCTCTATAAACTTTCCTGAAATACAGGTTTTGCTGAAAAGGGGCCTGATCAGTAATTGGTCTTTTATGATTTGGTGAAGAAGTGGAACGATTCCTAAGCGTCAAGGAAGGTCAGGGTCCGGAGCGATGAGCCGCCGTGATAAACTCGCCTGTGATAACTTGTGACTCCAGCATGACCCGAGGGCTTGGGCGCTCCAAAAATTCCCTTGTTTTTCAGCCTTGTGACCAACTCCACCAAGGTCTGACGGGTTTTCTTACGTCCTTTTGCAAGGTTTATGGAGGGCACGGTTGCGGAGGAGCTCGTCCCCCGGCTCGTGGTTGCAAAGGGCAACGCCTGGTTGAACTCGTAGCAGATACGCTCAACAACGGAGGGATAGATGCAACAAAGAGCTTAATTTGGGGCAAATTAGGGTGTTTTGGGTCCCCCAGCAGTGTGGCAGGTTAATTGCCCAGCCTGACCCATGGGAAGCAATTCCTGCTTTCTCCCAGATTCCCAAAATTTCCCCCTGCCAGGGGGAACCAGGCTGAGGGGGTGCCACGCCGGCTACCAAGCGGTGCCTGCAACGTCCCCCTTCACTCCTGCAAACCTCTTCTCAGCACCTTTCCCATTTTTTTTCCCCAGAAATGAGCTTCTCTTACACTTGAAGACATACAACATCTACTACGAAGGGCAAAATTTACAGCTGCGGCACCGGGAGGTAAGAAACCCCCAGGGGAGGCACCCAGCTTGTCCCTGCCGGGAGAGAAAACAACGAAGGAATTGGGTTTAATTCAGATTTATGAGGTCCAAAAAAAAATAAATAAGCCTTTTAGTGATCTTCACGGCTGTTGGTGTTTGGGATATTGAGCTGCCGGTCTCTGGCGCAGGAGGAAGGCGAGCTGATCGTGGAGGGGCTGCTGAACATCTCCTGGGGCCTGCGCCGCCCCATCCGCCTGCAGATGCAGGACGACAACCAGCGCATCCGCCCGCCGCCCTCCTCCTCCTCCTGGCACTCGGGCTGCAACCTGGGAGCCCACGGGTGAGTGGAGGGAAAAGAAGACACCCCCCCNCGCAAACCCCCTTTTGCGTAAGTTCTATGATTTGTATTGCAAGTAACCTGCGCTGCAACCCTGCGGGGATGGTTATCTGCCCCAATCCACAGGGATTGGGAATCACAGAATGGTTTGGGTTGGAAGGGACCTTAAAGACCATCTCATTCCAACCCCCTGCCCTGGGCAGGGACACCTCCCACCAGCCCAGGTTGCTCCAAGCCCCGGCCAACCTGGCCTTGAACCCCTCCAGGGATGGGGCAGCCACAGCTTCTCTGGGCAACCTGGGCCAGGGGCTCACCCCCCTCACAGCAAACAATTTCTTCCCCAGATCTCATCTCAATCTCCCCTCTTGCAGTATAAAACCCTTCCCCCTCGTCCCATGGCTCCCCTCCCTGCTCCAGAGTCCCTCCCCAGCTTTCCTGGAGCCCCTTTAGGGCCTGGCAGGGGCTGGAAGGTCTCCCTGGAGCCTTCTCTTCTCCAGGCTGCTTCCCATCATGGAAAGAGCAATGTTGGGGCTCGGAGGGGAAATGATCCTGGTTATCTTTCCCCCTGCAGCCGCACGCTAACAGCACACCCATCTCTTATTTTATTTGTTATTGCCAGGCCCGTGCTGAAGCCCAGCACTTTGCCGGACATCCAGGTTACGGATGCAGAGGCCACGCCGAACGCGGAGACTCCCGGGAGCGGCGCAGGTGAGCCAGGCTTGGATCTGGTTGGATTTGGCCGGACAGTTGGGAGCAGCTGCCCTATGCTCCAGTTTGATTTGAGAAAAACATAAAACAGGCATTTTTTTTGTCTAGAAATCAGGGTCTCTGTCTCGCTGCAGGTTACTTAAAGCCATTTCCAAAGCGCCTACATTTAATTCATTTAATTGCAGCAAGAAAGTCTTAGCCCGGATGGCCCGAGACTCTTCCGAAGGGCTTTTGCTCGGGGAAGGGGCCGCGGTGGGACATGGTGAAGAGGAGCTTGGAAAGAAACAGGGGGATGGAGCAAAGAGCCTCGTGGGATCGTAGGGAAAAGGATGTCGGCGCTTCCCCTTCCCGGCGGCTCCGCTTTTAGGGAAGAAGAATAGGTTGGGAAGTGCCGTTGCCATGGGGAAGTCAACAATTCTCCAAAGTTTTTTTTCCCCTCCCTGGATTTTCTTCTGTAGAGAGGGGGAAGAGCTCGTCAGCCCCGGCGCTTCGTTAACCCCTTCTTTTGAGCAGGAGGCAGCGATGAACGGGACACGAGCTGTCCCACTGGCAATTCCCACTGGAAAAGCCCGCTTTATGCATTTTTCTCATTCGATTGGGGCATTTTGCAGATGTTCTTAGCTTTTTGGGGGGTAGTTTTGGATGCTTTTATGGAAATACAGCCTGGAGGCAGAGAAGAACCCGCTGATCCATTCGTCTTCGGGATGCTCCTCCCCTTCCTGGCCCGGGGAGGAGCTGAGCGCTTGCAAAACTCATTGATCCATGAAACCCTTTGCCCCATCCCTGCTCCTCCAGCTTTTCCCCTTTCTCTTTTTGATCTCCCCATGGATGACACTTTTATTTACCCCTTTAATTAAAGCTTGCCCGGGCGATATCCGCAACTCATCGCACCATAGAAATAACCCAGCGGCTCTTTCAGCCAGCCGTATGATGTTAATCCTCTGCCAGCGCATAAGACAGAAGTCTTTGATTATATTTTGCCCCAAAAGCCTGTAAAAATCGGTGCGTAGCATGCGTGCGCGGCCCCTCGTGAGTGCTTAGTCACCGGGGCCGGCGGTGCAGCTGGAGCGGCGCACACCGGAGATTTTTTCTTGTTGCCGACATGCTTTGAATTAAAACATCCAAGCTGGAGCCCGAGAGGTTCATTAAAAATGGATGAAGAGCTAGTTTAGAATAATCTGGACCCAGGCCAGTTTTCATGCAGAGATCTGAAGCGCTGCCCTCGTTTTCCGGTTCTCATTAAAGGAAAGGGGGGGGGNGATGCTCGAGTGCCGGGAGAAGAGGCTTTATCCAGGTAGCAGCCTGGATTTACACAGTTAATTCTGAATTAATAGCCTCCTTCAGGAGCTTGGGGAGAATAAACCAGTAGCTGGTGTGGTGTAAACTGGTGGGTTAAACCTGTCCTGGGAAGTTTGTAGGGATGAGGATTTTTGGGATGGGGAATTCTGCATCCATGAGGGGATTCCCAGCTGCTGTTTTGCAGCTGGGATAGGACCATGGCGGGTTCTCGCTTGCCCCCGCTCCTCAGCCCTGTCCTCCCACCGGCTCTTTTCCAGCCACCAAGTCGCAGCCGGAGGAGACGCCGCAGCTGATGCGGACGCGGAGCGATGTGGGCGTCCGGCGCCGGGGCAGCACCCGAACCCCCAGCGAGCAGCGCCGCATCCGCCGCCACCGCTTCTCCATCAACGGGCACTTCTACAACCACAAGGTGAGCCCCCAGCGCCCCGAGACCTCTCCCCACAGATGGGTGGGGAAATCCCAGTTTAACTGGACTTTGCGCCCCGTAGACGTCCGTGTTCACGCCGGCGTACGGCTCCGTCACCAACGTCCGGATAAACAGCACGATGACGACCCCCCAGGTCCTTAAACTGCTGCTCAATAAATTCAAGGTACGTTCGGTATTCCCCCCTCCCAAGTCCTGGGTTGCTCTGCACAGAGAATTTATATCCCATGGATATAAAATGCAACGGCGGAGCAAAATAATGGGATTTTTTTTTTTTTAATTGCTGGGAAGGCTGAGGGTAGAAGCGTGGACTTCAATAGTGATTTATGTCTCTGTTCAGATTGAAAACTCGGCGGAGGAGTTTGCGCTGTACATTGTCCACACCAGTGGAGGTGAGTCTGCCAAAAACCCCCTCCCCGGCACAGCCGGCACGTCGGTTGTGGCAAAGCCCCGCCGTCCGCCGGGCCGACCGCCGGTGCTTTTGGCGTTGCAGAGAAGCAGAAGCTGCGAGCCAGCGATTACCCCCTGATCGCCCGCATCCTGCAGGGCCCCTGCGAGCAGGTCTCCAAGGTCTTCCTCATGGAGAAGGACCAGGTGGAAGAAGTCACCTACGACGTGAGTTTGCCGGCGCGGGATGCTCGGCGCTTTCAGATGGGCTCGGGATGCAGCTGGGGCTGGAAAACCAGGGGGGACGTCTCTGTGCTGGGGATGCAGGAATTGCTTTGCTTTGCTCCCGCGTCTTCCCATGAAAACTCCCCATCCCACAGGGAAAACCTTGGTTTGTGCCTAAAGAGCAGCTTTAACCTCCAACCGAGAGCAAATGCCCCCCAGCCCTATTTTGCCATCCGAGATCTGAGCGCAGAAGAGCAATTGCGGCGCGGCCTTTGGTGCAGTTGGTATTTTTTCCAGCGGGGAAAGGGCTGCGGATGGGGAACGGCTCATTCGTGCCATCTGCTGGCTCCCTCCTGCCCCGGCGCTGCTCTGCGCTTCAATCAGAGCACAAATGAGGCACTTTTGGGGCATATTTGAACTTAAACAGCACTCAGTGACGCGTTGGGGGTGCGCAGGGCTCTCCATATGAAGGAGCCAAGTCTTGCAGCCAGCGGATAAAATAAAATAAACCTTAGGTGGAGGTGGTTTTTTTTCCCCAATTAGCCAGCACTCGTTTGCACGAGCTGATGTTCACGCCATGCAGAGGAAACATGGTTTCTTTTAGGGTTTGCTGCAAAAGTTGTGGGGGTCCTTGATTTCCCCGGTTAAATCTGGGGAGAGGATGCGGCGAGGTCGCCTTCAGCCACGCGGGGTTGGTGCATCGCCCTCTTCATCACCCGGACTGGCATTTCTCTCCCACCCAGGTTGCTCAATACATCAAATTCGAGATGCCCGTCCTCAGGAGCTTCATCCAGAAGCTGGAGGAAGAGGAGGATCGTGAAGTGAAGAAGCTCATGCGCAAGTACGCCGGGCTCGTTGCCATTGAAGGGAGATGCTGGGAGTTAACAACATTGTCGGGGGCTTATTTCACAGAATCCCAGAGTGGCAGGGGTTGGAAGGGCCCTCTGGAGATCACCTCATCCAACCCCTGGCCAGAGCAGGGTCACCCAGAGCAGGTGGCACAGGAACGCGTCCAGGCGGGCTTGGGATGTCTCCAGAGACGGAGACTCCCCCACCTCTCTGGGCAGCCTGTGCCAGGGCTCGGCCACCCTCCCAGGAAAGAAGTTCCTCCTCGTGTGGAGATGCAACTTCCCAGGGTCAAGTTTGTGCCCGTTACCCCTTGTCCTGGCCCTGGGCACCACTGAGAAGAGCCTGGCCCCGTCCTCCTGACACCCCCCCTTGAAGGATTTATCAGCATTGATGAGATCCCCCCTCAGTNCATCCCGTCGTCCCCCAGGACTCCCAGGTCTCTTTCCACAGAGCTGCTCTCCAGCAGGTCAGCCCCAACCTGTCGTGGTGCGGGGGGTTATTCCTCCCCAGGGGCAGCACCCTACACTTGCCCTCGTTGAATTCATGAGGTTTCTCTCCGCCCGACTCTCCAGCCTGCCCAGGTGTTGCCAGAGAAGGCGGCACAGCCTTCTGGGGTGTCAGACACGCATCCCAGCTCTGTGTCACCTCTAAACTTGCCAAGGGGACACTCTGTCCCCTCACCCAGGTCATTGATGAATCTGTATTTCGGTGCTGAAAATTCATTTGCGCAGCCTTGTGTCCCTAATGCATGCCTGAGCCCTTGGGTTTTGCGTTGTTCCAGGGGTTTCTTGGCAGTTTGGGTTAAAGCCCAGCTTGACGCCACAAAAATCCTCTTTTCCTCGTCCTTTGCCTCTCCAGATACTCCATCCTCCGGCTGATGATCGAGCAAAGGCTGGAAGAGATTTCCGAAGGTCCGACGGCGATGTGAAATGCTTTGCCAGCGCCCCGGCTCCAGGTTGCGTCGCACGAAGAGCTGTTTGCCCGCAGGACATACCCTACCAAATCCCAACCCCCCGACATTCCCAGAGCGTTCCTGGAATCCGCCTGGATCACTCCGGCTCTGAGCCAACCCATCATCTGCGCAGCATCCTCGGGGGGGGTTCCTCCTCTGCACATGGGGGTTTTCCCAGCAAGGCTCTGGCCGGTGGCAGCTTTGGCCAAACCCTCAAATCCTTGGAAATAACAGGGAAAAAACCAACAATAACAATAACAAAAAAGGAAATCCGTGAGCAGGGCGAAGCCGCTGAGGACAGGGACAAGCGAGGGCTGTGAGCGTTCGGGAGCAGAAATTTGGGGCTCAGTTTGAAGACGCTTCAGCGCTGCCTGCACATGGCTCCCGGCGGAGGATCCGCTGCTCGGTGGCAAAAGA
>VWZL01005097.1:186710-206442 GCA_013396915.1 Stercorarius parasiticus
GGGGGGGGGTAAAATTCCCACCAGCATCAGCTTTGAATCAGCCCTGAATAAACAAGCACCAGGGAGAAGCCGAGCTCTGTCTTAAGGAGGACGCTCGCCTTCCGAGCTGGAAATGCCTATTTTTAGGCAGCGACGGCAGGGAGAAGAGGGAGCCCCCCATCCCCTGTGACGCTGCTCAGTGTTAAAAGCCTCCTCACCTCTGGATTTCTCCCACCCAAAGCCCCCCGTGTCCCATTTTCCCTGACACTCACCGGCTGGGAGCCCGTTGCTCGCTTGGTTCGGGGTGATTCAGCCTCGGCCGCAGAGCTACGGGGAGGAATAAATAGCGAGAGGGAGGAGCTGGCTCCTGCGCAGCCCAGCCCTGCACAGCCTGGCCAGCACCCATCCACCTTCCCTAGGGAAAACCACAGCCGGCATCCCGCAAAATTTGGGTTCACCCCCTATCATCCCTCCCGGCAGATACGGGCACGGGAGGCAACGCCGGCGACCAAAGGGGTGGCTGGAAAATGGCAGCGCTTGGATGGGTTATTGAAGAAATGTGGGTGGGATTGGCAGGGTTCGGGGCTGGTTTGGAAATCTTGGAAAATTGCAGCACTTGGATGGTTTATTGAAGAAATATTGATGGGACCGGCAGGGGTGGTTTGGAAATCTCAGGGGTCAAGGCTCTGGGCGAGGAAAGGATGCTTTTAGCAGTCACTCCAAATCCATTATCCTGGGAAATAGAGAGATGCTCTGTGGGTTGATGGATACAAAATTAAATAAAGACAATAGACTCAGAGCTACAGGGGAAAGGAAGAGTTTGTCTCCGAGTTTGTCTCGCTCCAGAGGAGTAAAACAATCCTACGCAGAGCGGTCGCGCTTTGTGTTGAGGTACCCTGGTATGTAACGGGAGGAAACGTCACAGAAGGCAATTAAAAATTATATGGGATGCTCACGCCAAGCTGGGGCTTTTACGGCTCCCCGTTTCGGAGGGTAAGAGTATGTGTGGCTGTAGAGACCTAAAGACCAGGGCAGGGAGTTATTCCCATCCTTTAGGGTTAGGATGGGCTATCATAAACGGGTTGAGTCCAGAGCAACCCGGGATGCTTGTGTGGTGGTTGGGAGATGTAAATGAAGCTTGAAACTAATTGCACTGAGATTGATTTCGGCATGGCCACGCGATATAGCCCAAACCCTACCGAGGTTTGGCTGCCCAAAATAGCTGGGCCAGGTACAGCCATCCCGGCAAGTGCTCCCACCCCTGGACCGCGGAGCACATGTGGCCATAAAGGGGATTTCCACTCCGATGCTCCGTACGCTTGTTTATGCATCAGGCTGGATTATGTTAAAATAAAATAAAATAAGAATTTCTGTCTGGCGGGGAAATGGGATGCGATGGGTGCTTTGGCTGCGCCGGGGAGATATCCGTGTTAATTTCTGGAGGAGAAAATTAAATAACAGGGGCAGGATTAAGGTCAGCGAGCCTGTTGAAGCTCTCCTCTACAACACACAGGCGTATTTGTTCCTCATGTGGATGCACAGATGGCTCCTGATTCCCTGGTTTTGGTTTAAATGCTCTTCATTGGGCTTTGTAAAATCCAAAGCCAGGAAAAGAAAGAAATACAGCACTGGGAATGGGACGGTTGGGATGAATTCATCTGTGCCTTCTAAAAATCAGGATTTTTCCATAATAATATATTTCAGAGGAAGTTTGGGTCTTGTTTGGGGAAATACAGAAACTCTGACGGATCCCAGCTGCAAATTGAGCAGGGGCAGCCTACAGACTATCAATTAATTTTTAATTTATTGTGGAAGTCAGCAGTGCTAAACCCACCCAAACCAGTGGATCCACAGCGTCTATTTGATGGAGCCATGTGCCACGTGGCTTCTTTAGCATCTCGGGGTAAAATTTCTCCCGGCGGCAAGCCAAGAGCTGCATCGATCTCTGCTGGAGGTTTGGCCCTTCTTCATCTGCAGCTCAGGCAGCGACGGGGAACGGAGGAAATAAAGGGACGTTAAGTGCAATGGGGGTTCGTGCCAGGTCAGAAATCATTAATGGGATGGGTTTTTCTCGTAGCGAATGGAAAACGCTCTTTGGTTTAACGATGAGCTGGGAAAGGACCTGGGTTCATCTGACCCCGCTTCATTGCTTCTCATTGATTTGATTTTTTTTTGCTTTAATTCATGCAAAACGCTTTTATTCACATAACTCTGGACTTGCTTGGAGAGGCTTGCAAAGGCAGGGGAAGGCATTAAAATAGTTCGTGGGAGATTTACAGGGATTTGGGGGTAATTTGGTGGGGTTTGGAGGTAGGGATGAAGTCCCACAGCCTGTCCCCATCCCGACATCACTCCCTGGAGCCGACAAAAAATCGGGGCTCAAGCTCACCGCATCCCAAATCACGCTTCGCTCATTGGGAAACCTCTTTAAACCCTCCAAAGGCAAAAATAAGTGGAAATAAGTGCTGTGTTCGGAGAGTTACCGAAACGCATTTTGCAAAGCTTGATTTCTTTTCCGATCTCACCACAGAATAGTCTCTTTTAAGGTAAAATGCTCTACTTTGGATTTTTCTTGGGAACCAGATGTCTCGGTAATATTCAGCTCCTGCCCGGATGAGAGCAGAGAAAATGCCATTTGGGGAATAAATGGGGTGATGAGAGCACAGGGAAGGAAAGCGCTGGGAGCACAAAGGAAAGATGTCACTCGGTCAGGCTGTTATTTCCCCTTGTCAGTGTGTAATTAAAAAATTGAAGCCTTATTAGGTTATTTTGCATTTTCTTTGGTGGCAAGGGCTCCATTGCGTGAAGGGTAAAGCTATGCCAGGGCTCGTGGCCCTACAGACCCCAGGAAGGGCTGCTCCCCTCCGAAGGAAAAGGAATGTCATTTTTTGGCCTATTTTTAGTAAAAGAAGGCTTTTTCCAAGCGCTGCATAGAAATCTTTACATGCACCGCTATTCTGTATTGAGCTGCAGGAGAGGAAAGCGCAGTGCATGGACGGCATTTCTTCTTTGCTCTTGACAACCGTAAGTTTTCCTGTAAAAAGAAAAATAAAAGGGCTATATGGATTTTTTAGCCTTTTGCTGAGGATGGCAGCAGCCCAGGAGGCAAAACTAGCAGGAGCAGGACATCATTAAATACACGCACTTCCAGCAGATCATCAGCACGCAGTTACACAACCTGCAACGGTGGGGAAGGAAAAGTCCCAGCGAGTCCCTAATCCTGGAGGCACGTAAGGGCACGAACAACGTGCCGGGAGAGGAACCACAGAAGGGGAAAAGCAAACAACCCAAACTTTCCAAGCAACATCTCGCGCTGCTTTCCGGAGAGTTTTTGTTTGTTTTTTTTTTTTACTTTTTTTAAAATTCCTTTTGACCAGCTCTGCTGCAAAGCCGAGGAGCGCAAAGTTCCACGGAAAAAATAAATCAGTTTATGAGCGCTCTAGTAAACGAGACTCATTGCAGCCGTGATGCTGGGGAGGAGTTTGTGTCCCCCACCCCCGCGTTGATCTGCTTTCCTCACCGGTGATGGCTTTTTGCGACGCGATCTACGGGCAGATGTGACTCAGGCAACAGGATCCTGCGGGCATCTGCCTGCTGGTGGGGGGCTCCAGTGTGGGGCTGTTGAAAAGTAGTTTTTTGGGGGGAGAAAGCCAGAAATAAGGCAAATCTTTTCCTTGTTGTGTTTCAAAGACAAAGCTAGATCCTCGAGGAAGCAGCTGCATTTCTCTTCTGCAGGGAGCGGCAACTGAAGTATTAAATATTGGAGGCTGCACGTGCCCTCCTCCTCTTTACTATTAGACAACTGTCTTAAAAAGGCTATAAATGTTCATCCAGCTGCTACAATCTGATTAGGGGTGTAATAACCTCTGCCCATGTGCGA
This sequence comes from Stercorarius parasiticus, assembly GCA_013396915.1. Classification (NCBI taxonomy): domain Eukaryota; kingdom Metazoa; phylum Chordata; class Aves; order Charadriiformes; family Stercorariidae; genus Stercorarius; species Stercorarius parasiticus. Next base: position 190,570 of record VWZL01005097.1, read on the forward strand.
GCTGCTATTCCGGGCAGGGACACGCGTAAGCTCCTTACGGATGGGACCCTCCCTGGCCGCAGGCTGATGCCTTCCCAATGAGGCACTGCGTCTTCAGGAGATAACTTGCATGGGACACGGTTCCCAGAAATGTGCCTCTGACCCCTCCCAGGGTTGTCAGCATCACCCAGGTGCTAGAAGGTAAAATAACAGCTTTTATTAAAAAAAATTAAAAAAAAAAAAAAAATTTAAAAAGGCTTTTTTTTTTTTTTTTTTTTTGGAAATACTTTTTCATTTTGGAATAAGCACTGATAATAAAAGTGCTTTGAAGGAGGAAAAAAACAAAAAAAAATAATCAAATTTGGGTATTTGAGCCTCCCTGCTGCCAGCTGGATGAATTTATGGGAAATGAGAGAAGTAAGTCACGCTTGTTCGAGGAAGATGTTTACTGTCCAATTTGGTTTCAGCCCAGCATTTGGGTTAAAAATAACTTGTCCCAGTGCCTTGGGAGCAGCGGCTTTGGGACGAAGGGTTTGTGCCTCCGGGCTGAACAATTCGCCGCTGTGTGCGGGAGAATGAGGGAGGGGAAGAGCCGTAACCCTTCGCAGAAAGCCGTCACACTCCGTTCTGCCCTTTTGTACCAATAAATCTCCTGTTTTTCAGACAAACTAAGACAACCCAGCATTTGAGCTCTTTTAAAACACGATGCCCCTCCGTAAAGCTGCAGGAACAAATACTTCCCCAGCGATGCTATAATCCACCTTTCCCTAAACTTCCCCGCGCGGTGCAATAACCACTAGCTGGCTCCTCCGCAGGAAAAGCTGAATATCTGTATTTTTTTTCCCTCGCAGCAAGGCTTGTAATATATGACTCACTGGGAGGCTTTCCTTTGCCTCTCCCATTTATTTTTAACTTGCAATCCCCTTGGAAGGCTTTCCGAGATCAGAGCAGCAGCGTAAGCACGTTGCATGACATAACATGGCTACGCTGAGGTCACCTTCTTAAAAATAAACCGGGGCACACCCGGGATGGGCCAAGGCGCTCCCATTTTCATCGTTTTTACATCAATCATCCGCGCCAGCCTCGGATCCCGCTTCGGGGCACTGCTCCTATCCCAAAATACGTCAGCTGTGTGTGCCGCGAACTTGCAGGAGCGTGCCGAAATTCCGGCTGACGTATTTAAATGTTGTATTCCCCAAGCAGAGCGGCGGGCAGGAACATTTTTTTTCAGAGGTTTGATGGGTGGAGGGATAACACCGCTGTCCTTGGGGCTCCCTGTGGGTTCCTGGCTGGGTTGCGCTGGGAAAGGGGCAGGAGAAATCAGTTTTCCCAGTGGGAAAAGAGGCTGTGGGGCAAGGAAAGCTGAACCCCAGGAAATACAGGCAATTGTTTGATTTTTAATTCAAAATAAAAAAAAAGGCAATAGACTGAAACAAGAACCATGTTGGAGATGGAGAAATCCTTAAAAGAACTGTTACGTTTTTCTCTTAGCTATATGTTTTTCTTTTACATACGTACTTTTTGGTCCCGGTCTTCACCTTGTTTATTCACGTGAGAATGAATCAAGCTTTTGCACCCTATGATCTGTTTTCTAACTCACGTGCTCGGCAAGGATGAGATGATTAAACCCAGTAGTCATGCAAATTCTCTCAGCTGAGACAGCGAGTACGTTTCCACCCCAATTTTCCCCTCTCCCTCCATATGAAGGGTTCCCAGGGCCAGGGCTGGTTTTACGGGGTTTCATCCCCTTTTCCCCTGGGTGTAAATGAGAATAAGCAAAGACAAACTGGGCTTGGGAAACGTGTGCCCATGGGGGAAATGGGGCTGGATTTTTAGCCATTAGTGTTTTTAATCTATTGAAACAGTTTCCCGCGTGATGTGCACCTTTCCGTCCATTTTGGAGCATCTTCCAGCCAGGACGTCGAGCCAAGACTGTGCGTGACTTAGTCCAAAGCTTTTCTTCCCCTAAAGCAACAAATTAAAGGCTCTTTATGAAGCTTATGCTGAGGATCAGGCTGACATTATATACCAAAGAGACGTTATATACCAAATATTCAGGCATTATATGCCAAATCTGCTCCATATGTTTAATTCTCTGCCCTTGTATCTTGGAAATGGAGCTGCTGGTGGGGGAAAGCTTTATTATCGCCTTGCGTGGGAGCAAGAATAAGTCAATATGCGCCGTCTGGTGCAAGGAAAAGCCCGGGGAGAGACGGGGCTGCTCTGAAGATGCTCAAGATGCTGATGCAGAGTTGTCATGGGCACGATGCTCTCCATAGCCATCTCCATGGCTACCTCAGTGCCGAGGGAAGGGGATGCAAGTGGTGTAGGAACAGCGTCGTTAGCTTAAATGCTGCCTGCCCTCTCTCGGCTGGTGTAAATAAGTAACGCTTGGGATCTCCAGGGATGATGGCTGGGTTTTAGCCCAAGCTTGAAGCCAGCTGGGATTGCAACTGAGATTTGTAGCATCTCCCCTAAGGTATTTCTAGGGTGGATGCACTGGGGTACAAGGTATGATGCACTAAGATGAGGCTCAGGGTTTTTTACTCGCCCTTAGCCGATGCCATTGAAAAACCCAGATGATATTCCTGATTCTGACCCAGGATTATGCTACGGGAATGGCTACCCTAAGAAATAAAGCTGCATATAGATAAGGAAGTTCAGCTTTGACCGGTGTGTGGAGAAGGAAGCATTTTGAAATGACGTTTTTTTCCACAGCAATTATTTTATCTTTTTTAAAACAACAGCAAAGATGACGTACGATAGGACCATCTAGTTAATACGGTCCGGAGCTGAGATGCGCTAGCTTTAGGGGATGAGGGGAGATGCCAGAGCCAACAACTCCCCTAAAGGATTTCTCCTTAATTTTATCTCCTTAACTTTTCCAAAGCAACTCCCAAAGCAGTGCAAACGCTGCAGCTTGCAGCCTGCGTGGACAAAGCTGGGACAATAAAAGTCATGTTATATCTGTGCAGAAGGCTTGAATTACAAGGGAAGAAGCCCACAGGCTTTTCAGGCCTCAGGGTTGCCGTGATCTCCATGCCACCAAGAGCAAAAAAACAGAGTCAAGCACAGCCTGCAAAGCATTTTATCTAGCAATGCTTAGAAAGGACGGAGGAAAATGGTTTATAAGATGATGAATATAAACCCTGCTATGAGCCCATGTGTGGGAGCAGCACCAGAGGACAAACCCCAGCTTGGGCAACAGTGTTTTCCTCCAGTGATGGGCAAAGAGGTTTTTTTCTCTCTACAATTATCCCTAAAGCTGTGTCTGGTTGAACCACGCAACTTTTAATGTGGCCTTTTCCCAGCAGCTCCGGTGACCTTGGCCCCCGGCTTGTTTTTCAGTGCATTTCTCAGTGAGCCCAGAGGGACTCTGGGGAGAGAATAATGATCAAAGTACAGAAAACAGAGGAAATTAGTTTTGCATTTACAGCGGCAGGTCAGGACCAGCTGTCTACCCTGAGCAGGGGGGTGGGGAACCAAGGCAAATCATTCACACCGGGCTGGGCGCAAGGAGGCTTCCTGCAAACAAAGCCCCATCCGCAGCCATTAAATAGCAAATAATAATCAGCACTGATAATACAACACAGTTTTTTATTCCCAGGGTGTTTTCTTGTCCGTATTCTGGCCTAAAACATCTGTGCAGTCCAAAATATTTTTGTGGTATCAATGATCCAAGGAGCTCGTTGCGTTAAAAACAAATGATGCTGGAGCAAAGCCTCTGGGACTTCATTTCTCACAAAGCTTAGCCTGTTTGGGAGCTTGGGTTATTCTGCTAAGGATTCATTAGGTCATCTGTTGCTCAAAAAAAAAAGGGAAGTTTGATATAATTACATCAACTCCTCAGCTGAGATTAAATGAAATAAAGCTGAGAATTGGGGTCTTATTGCTCCCCCACTAATTGCTGGAGCTCTCCTGAACGAATAGCTTTAAAATGAACATTTTGGGGACTGGAATGGGGATGAAGTTTTGAACAACTCTTCACGGCAGCTGTTTCATATCTCAGCTTTCTGAGCTGTTTTCAGAGGATGATGAGAAAAGCAGATGGAGGATCCATCACGGGTCCTTTCTCTGGAGAAAAAAGGAGATTTGTGTTGTTGAAAAAAGGGAAGAAAAAAATGTTAAAAGAAGGGAAATGAAATAACAATAGTAAGCCTGAATACTATTTTAATTCCAGAAATAGGCTGATTCTGGCAGAATTGGGTGCAAGCCCTTTTCCTGTATTTCTCCTTAGTTCCGGGAATAGAGAAGAGCGATCTATGTCTTGAAATAGGTGTTGGTGGGGAACTGCACCTGGGCTGAGCGGAGATCCCAGCTCTCTGCCACAAACCCAGCCCAGCCAGGGAGAGCCGACAACGCCACTTCCCTCCAGCCTTTGAATTATTGATTTTATATATATTAATTACAGAGGCTTCTCGGGGTCAGTACGTAGGGCACGAGGAAGTTATGTTGGCTGAGGTGCGGCAGGAGTTGAATTTCAAGAGAGGAGGATTTGAGAAGGGGTTTAATCAACACCAGTCTAGTTAAATCCCTATAAATGCACAGAACACGGATCGCAGACAAGCTGAGACAGACATAAAAACCTCTGATGGAGGAGAGACCCACTTCTTGTAAAAAACCAAACCAAACAAACAAAAAAACCACAAAAAAGTTAGCTGGAAATGAGCTAATTTCAGTCTTTAATTCATCAATACAAGTAATCAAGCAGAGGGAAAGTGCCAGCCTATGCGAGGGGGTCCCTTTGGGGAGGGATTGGAGATTAATCATAAACCGTTACCTCGCTTTGGGTGAGGAATCATTATCCAGCTTGTCCTCATTTTTATTTTTTGTAAAAAATAAAGTGGTCTCCAGTTGGTTTAGGACAATTTTCTGCATTATTCATTGGTGATTTACTATTAACTCAGAGATGCAACTGCTCATGTTTTTAATCCATCTACCTCCCAGGCAGGGAGTGGTGATGCATCTGTTTTGGGGTGAATTCCTCTGTTATTCATTGCTTATCCGTTATTCATTGTGACCCAGCTACCAGAGAGAACTTTAGGAAGAAGAGACAGCTGAATTCAATTCATTTGTTTGCAAACCTGTATAATTTTTTAGTCAATGGATGAGCTAAACAAGTATTATTGCATTTATATTACTTACCATTTAAAGTAGATAATCCCTTTGCTCTTCTGCACCACATAGTGGGTATTATTTTATTTAAAATGTAGTACTAGTGTTGAGACACATTTCTAAAAATGTGGTGGACCTTTCCCTTTTAATTATCTCAGAATTTCAGGATTGTAAGCCTTCGAAATATACCCAGCTGGGAAGCAGAAGAGTCGCGGATTTATTTTCTGATTGAATCCCTGGCACCAACATCATTTCTCCCCACCACCAGCCTTCCTCTGACCACAAAATACTCCATTTTTAAAGCTGATTTTTGCAGATGACACCAACGGAGAGTTTCCACACGGGCTGAGGACATCCCTGGGCACAGAGGTTCCTGCAGAAATCCTCCTTTGGCCTTCAGCTCCCCAAATCCCTTTTGCAAAAAGCCTTTGCAATGCTGACCTCTGCAGGCAAATACTGCATAAAACCAGCTGGCTCTGGGCAGCAATAACCTAAATAATGCATAAACCAGGTATTTTACACATTATTGCTGGCTGTGGGTAGCAATACTCTTTTAATAATGCATAAAAATGGGGCATTTCTCTCTTGGTTAGCAAACAGAGTATTTCGGTAAGGGAAATACAGGGAAATCCTCATTCGCTTGGAAGGGGCTGATCTGTGAACTCCCGTATAGGGTTTTTTTAAACAATTTGCTGATTAGACAAAGAAATCAGGAGGCAAATATATGAATGAAAAGCTGGCATTTCACACCGTAAACCCGTCGATGCTATAAACTGGGAATCAAAGGCCCTGCCTGGGCTTCCTTTGGCAGGGGCGGGGCAGGGGGGGAGAAAGAGCCGAAAACTGCAGTTCTGCCCCTGAGCCCCCGCCTCTAATTAAGCTCTAATTAACAGCACCCTGAGGGCCAGGAGGGCTCCTTCGGTGGGAGTGGGGTTATGTCTGCTGGGTCTATGAGGGGGATTGGAGATGGGGGTCCCCACGGGCCCACACCTTGGAGCCGGGCCCTGGCCCAGCTGCCTCCTCAGGGCCCGGCCCCGGAGTTCCAACAGGCCCCGGGGCTCCCCTCGGCCCCGGTGGGCCTGCAGCTCACCTGACCCCGGCAGCCCCTCAGCCGCCGCCCCGGGGCCTCCTCTGGGCCCAGAGTCCCCTCCACCGCGGCCCTGCCCTGGCCCCAGGAAGGCCCAGTGCGGCCGGGCCTGGCCCAACAGGGCAGGCCCCGCTCCCCAGCTGTGGGTGCCTTCGAGGCCTCCTGCGGGAGCGGGTGGGCTGGGCCCGGGCCTTCTCCCCCGACTTCGGGGCTGCCACCCAGTTTGGGCTGGAAGGGACCTTTAAAGGCCGTCTAGTCCAACCCTCCTGACAAGAGCAGGGACATCTTCAACTAGCCCAGGTTGCTCCAAGCCCTGTCCAACCTGACCTGGAATGTTTCCAGGGATGGGGCATCTCCCACCTCTCCGGGCAACCATTGTAAAAATGTCTTCATTATACTTCATCTATATCTACCCTCTTTTAGTTTAAAACCATTACTGCTTGTCCTGTCACAACTGCTAAAAAGTTTGTCCCCATCTTTCTTATAAGCCCCCGCTTAAGTACTGAAAGACCACAATAAGATCTCCCTGGACCCTTCCCTTCTCTAGGCTGAAGAACCCCACGGAAAATGGGGGAGATGGTGGCGGCGAAAGAAAGCAGGCAGTGGTGGGTTTGGCTGGGGAGGACTTTAATGTGCCCACTGCCCAGGGGTGGGGAAGAGTCATGGGGTGGCGGGTGGGTGTCCTCCCCTGTGGGGTCTGCGAGGGGAACGACAGTGGTTAGAGAGAGCTACGGGGAACCTTCCCCTGTGCCCTGATCAGCCGGGCTCTGGGGAGCATCCCTGATGGGTGGTCAGAGCCCGAAGGTGGCCGAGGAGGAGACATCGGAGAGACCTGGAGCCCTGTGGCGCATGGAGATGAGTGCCCCGCGCCCGGGAAGGATGCTCAGATCCCAAAGGACACCGAGGAAGAGATGTCAGAGAGACCCGGAGCCCTGCGAGACGTCAGAGGGACGTGGAGTCCTGCAAGGCCTGGGCACAAGTTTGTTGGGAGCAGAGCCCCGTCCTAGAGCTTGAGCGCCGTGACACGGGGGATGTGGAAGGGACAGGTCTCCTCTGAACCTGTAGAGCTGCAGGAGGAGGATGATAAAACATCGGAGAGGTTGTGGACGAGCCCACATCTCCCCTCCCTGCGTCCTCCCACCCCAGGCAGCCCGCCTGCCCTCCTGTGCCCACTGCTTACATGAGCCGGTTGCGGATGGGGCGGAAGTGTTTGGTGAGTCTGACAGCGAAGATGATGTTGGGGATGAGGAAGAAGGTGCAGCATCCCAGGCTGAACCAGAAAGCATTCTGCAAGGAGAGAGCATGGGGGTCCCTGCTGAGCTGCACGGGGAGAGGCAGCCCCAGGCTCTGAAGGAATTTGGGGAACCTTGCAGTGGCTGGTGTTGGGGTGCCAGGGCTGCTGTCGGCCCCGGCTGCCCTGAATTCTTGCTGATTGTTGGTGGGATGCCCCTGCAGAGGGACAGGGACGTGATCCTTACCCAGGGGTCGGCGATGCGGTCACACAGGATCACCCGCCCATTGTCCAAGGCCGTGGCGAGCGGCTGGCACGAAGCTACATCCTCCCTCAGCTGCAGCAAGTAGGGGAGACAAGGTGTAAACCCACTCCTAACTCGGGGGGAGGCATTTTGCTGCCTTGGCTCAGCTCAGGGCTGGCATGCAGCATCTTATGAGGGCTCCCAGCCCCAAAGAATCTCTCTGTGGCGAAGGTGAAGACCTACCGTCTGCCCGACCCAGTTCAGGTACTGCATGAAGTACCGCAGCTCCTTCCTCGTGAAGCAGCCGATCTCCTGGACAGAGGGAAGGCAGCATGGCGGGCAAGCACCGTGCTTTCCAGCCCAGCCCAGCTCCAGCCCCACTCCAGCCATCTCTGGGCTAATGTCAGGCTTGGAAACGAGGGCTGGAGGCTTCAGGTGCCCCTTCCCCTCTTGCCCTGTTCTCACTGTTTCGTTCTTGCTGTGGGGAATTTTGTACCCCCTGTGGGCTGATCCAGCCCTGGCTCACCTGCCGGAGGATCTGCTGGGCTTGCATGGGCAGCCGGGCTTCCACTGAGGCTATGGTGGCCAGTGTTGTCTTCACACGCTCCTGGGGAAGCATGGGAAGGGCAGAGCATCCTTAGAGCACCGAGCAGCAGGATGGGTGCCCCAGGAGCAGTCCCCAGGAGCAGGCCACGCAGCGCTGTGCACGTGCTAAGCTTCAAATTGGTTCTGGTTGCCAGAGGGCAGGGAAAGAAGGACCTGCCCTGAGCAGAGAAACCCCCTGGCAGGGAGTGGGTGAGATGAAACGCCATGGGATAGCTCTGCTGGGGACACTGAAATGTCCTGAGTGCTGCAGGGGGATTTTTGATTTGCAGCTGCAAATCTAAGCACTAAAGAAGACCAGTCCTTCCCAGATGGCATTTTTCCTGGCTCTCCCATCACCCTGTAACTGGCTTTTTGGGGCAGGCGGGACCCATAGGTCACTACGTATTTTTCAGAGCTGAAAGAAACCGTGCAAGTACCTGGAGGTGCGGTGCCAAGTGGGAGAGGAACTGGACACTTTTCCCCAGCTTTGCCTGTGGGACAGGGAGGTGAGATGGGTACAAAAGCCCCGTCGCCCCTTTTGTGGGGACACCGCTGGGCAAACGCTGGCAGCACCACAAGCCACCAGCCAGGCACAAACTCACCACCAAAGCCTCCTGCGATTGCACCGTGGAGTTTTGCATCTGCCACAGGGCCTGGGCCTCGGCGGCCAGCCGCCCCGCCACTGTGCTGTTCCTCTGTGGGGGGACAGCGAGGTGAGGACATCCCCACGGGCACACAGGCAGCCCCCGCCACCTGCCCTGCCACTCACCTGCATTTTCTGCAGCCCCTCGAGGCTCCTCGCCAAGCCAGGGAGGCTGGTCTGCACCACAGGGTTTTTCATCTGGGGGAAGATGGAGTCGGCAGCTGCCCAAAATCCAACCTTGGAAGCCAGCCCCAGTGTGGCTGGGCCACGTTGTGTCCTTCGCATCCCCTCACCTCCTCCTGGAAGCGCCTGTAGTCCACCTCGTCCACGCCGCTGCGGGCAAAAGTCTCCAGGTCCTGCCTGCCCTCACTGCGGAGGAGCCGCACGTCACCCAGGCGCGCCGTGAAGTCACCCAGGCGTTTTTGGAAATCAGCCGTGTACTGCAGGGGTGAGATGCAGGGGATGCTGTGGGGTTGGGGCCAGACATCTCCATCTCAGTAAACCCAGTAAAGCTTGTGCATCCTTGCACCATAACCAGAAGCTCTGGCTGCAGCCAGCTCTCACCTTGGGGGATTTTAGATGCTCATCTAGGTCATAGGACCTGTCAAGCTGCAGCACCTCCCACAGCCCTGCACCGCTCTTGCACTCCCTGGAAGTCAAAGGGACATGGGTGGCGTGACCCCAGATTAGCCCTCAGATGTATAGGGGCAGAGGTGGGCTCCTGCAGCACCCACCGGTACGCAGCGCTGAGGTTGGAGTCCCTCCTGAGGTTAAGCTGGCGGGTGAGGTTCATGGATGGAGGCAGGTTCCCGGGAGTGTCGATGAACTGGGCCAAATGAGAGGAAAAAGAGGGTTAGGGTCAGGTGCAGGCATTTGCAGCAATGGTTTTGGGGGTGCTCTGGCGTCCTTGATCCCAGACAGAGCTAATCTTGCCTTTATTTGTATGATCCCCATTGCAGAGCCTCGCTGGTTTTGTTCAGAGGGAAAGCAGCGGACAGCCCCGTGCAGGAACCTGCCTGCATGTGCATGGCCACGGGACATTCTCAACCTTGCTCCCAGACCGGTCGCAGCGTGCTGCGAGCCCCGAGCACCCCAGGGATGCCCAAACAACCAGAGGACAGGGGTCCTGCAGGTAGGAGCATTCTCACCTTGAGCAAATTAACAGCACAAGGGCAATTCCCTGCTGATGATGCAAATCCAAGGACCTAATCCTAAACTTCTGGTTTAGGATGGGTCTTTTCTGGACGGGTTTACGGGGAGGATACAGAGTGTTTGAGGGCATTTTGGTGCACGCAAGCAGAGATTTATGGGGTGATAGGTGTATGCATAGCCACCCACCTTGTAAATCTCCTGGTTGACCCAATTCCTGCAAACCAGCGTCTGGATGTTGCCCCCAACCAGGAAGGTGGCGAAAACCAGGAGGATGAGGAGCCAGGAGAACAAGAAAGCCAGGCCCACGCCACTGAAAGAGGGAGAGGAGGTGCCGACGGCAGCTTTGCAGACCCGAGCGAGCAGAAAGGCTTGTGCGGACCTGCCTGGCCGGCTGCAGCCCCGCGGCTCCCTCCCGCGCCTGGGCACGCCGGCCTGCCTGGGAAGGGCCCGCGGGAGCGGGGTGTGCCGGGCAGCGAGGTTGGGGTGCGGGAGCTGCCAGCTGCCAGGGAGGAGCAGCTTCTCCCAAACCTGCAGGCACAGGCGGTGGCTTCAAAAGCCTTTCCGCTCGTCCCGCTCCCAGTCCCTCCCTTGGCTTTGCCCCTCTGTTTTTTGGGGGTGTGAGATGGCAGCAGCTCCCACAGCACCCAAAGAGATGCTTACACCAAGAGAAACTTGGCACCAGCTTCTCCTCGGCACTCATAGTCGCTCGGGTCCTCCCGCTTGGAGAGCCCGTACGCCCCCAGGACCATCCCTATCACGTTGCAGGCGAGGATGAGGAGGATGATGGAGCACAACACTGTGCCCGCAATCCACCTGGAGGAAAGAGCAGCAAGGCACGGCCTTGAGACGTGCCGGCTGATGCACCAGCTGGGGCTCGGAGTGGGGCTCAGCACCCATCTCTGCCACACCCCCGCACCCTTCATGCTCCCCCATGTCACCTGTACTGCTCGAAGCGCTCCACCTCCCGGAGGTACGGCTGGCTCCTGTCCTCCGCCTTCACCAGGGCTTCGCTGACGGGCCGGGTGTAGTCGGGGAGGGGGAAGCTGTTGGCGATGGACTGCACCTTCTCCGTCATGCGGGCCATCTCATCCCGCAGATCTGCAGGACCAAGGCCATCCTTGGAGGGGCAGATGGTCCCTGTGTCCCACCCTATGTCCCCAAATAGGGATTTGCCCCAAGGAGGGTGTCCCCACTTGGTCCGGCCATCCCACTCACCCTGGATGACTTGTGCCATCCTCTCCACGGCCAGCTCTGGGATGGAGTTGAAGGTGCCATTGCCCTGTGAAGAAAGAGGAGGTGCTGAGCAGCTCAGCTGGGGCTGCCTGTGGATGCCAGACCCCCCTGCTGCACCCCGACCCCCCCAACCTGGCGAATCATCTCTGCAAAGTCACTTCGGGGCAGACCAGCCAGCGCCTTCAAAACCTTCTCCACCGATGGCACCTTGGAGTGGAAGAAGCAACCCATGAGCCTCAGGGCTGCCATGAGGCCGGGGTGGTGGTGATGGTGGGGGACCAGTCCCCCGTCCCACCTTGCTGTAGTCAGCGCCCAGCTCCAGGCTCTGTGCCCTGCCCAGGACGCTGGCGCAGGAGGTGCAGCGCGGGTCATCCAGCAGCGCGACCACGCGCCGACGCCGTTCCCGCAGCGCCGGCTCCAGCTCGGCCCGCGCCGATGCCAGCGCCCGCACCGTCTTGTCGAGAATCTGTAAATGGTGCAGCGAGGTCTGTAGGTCTTAAAGAGAAAGCCCAGGGCTAGTTCATGCTGCTCTGCTCGGCCGCCCCGGCTCTCTGGCGAGGCTTTGGCACCGGCCCCGGGGAGAGCTGTGCTTGGCCGTACCTCCAGCCCTGTCCTGCAGGTCCGCCAGCGCCGCGTAGGTCATCGCCTTCAGCTGCGCGTGGATGGAGAGCCCCACGCTCCAGCTGAGCCCTGCAAGGCATCGGGCACCCCGTCGGCATCTCATCCTGGTAAGAAGCTCAGGACAGTGCCCACCAGTCCCCGGCGCGGTGCTTACCACCCAGATCAGAGATTATCTGCTGTCGGGGCACCTCGAACTGGTCTACCACCATCTGCACCCCCTGCCGGGAGAGAGGAGCTGGTCAGCTGGGGGTAGCAGCCACCCGGAGGGGAGGAAACCCCATGTTGCCATTCAAAATATATTTTTAATGCAGCCGCCACCTCCTCTTGCTTCCCGGACTACTCTGTGAGGGAAACGCAGCCATCCCTGGGCTGCACCCTGTGTGGGGACCCACCTGGGGGATGTTGGCGATGTGCTGCCGCAGGGTGCGCAGGGTGGCCGGCACAGCCCCCAGCCCCGGCTCCATCTGCCCCTTCACCCGCTGGCTGGTGACAAAGGCGCACACAACGCTGGTCCTGCCGGGGACAAGCGGGCGGTGACGGGGCTGCCCGGCAGAGCCGCCCCGGCCCCATGGGACACCGCTCCCCAAACCCTGGGGCAAGGGGGCCGGTTCATGGGGTGCTTTGGGGGACTCACAGGATGACGAGGGAGGTGAGGGACAGGCAGGCCAGCAGGCAGTGGCGACGGCAGCCCAGCGAGCGCCGGTGGGCACGCAGGCGGCCCCCGCACCGCCGGCGGCTCCGGCAGTAGCAGAAGCACATCCCGGCCACCGGCACAGCCACGGTGAAGAGCAGAGCCACCGCGGCACAGACAACATAGCCCAGCTCATACTGCACCACCTACGTGATAGGAGAGCACGGTCGGCACCACTGCACCCGGCTTTTGGGGTGCTCCGTGTGCCCAGCTGCCCCATCCCGGGTGGGTGCATCCCATGGGATCCCCCACCCCACGTCCCGGCTCACCTGCGACGTCCTCACCGAGCCAGGGTCGTTCAGGGCCGCCCTGAGCAGCTCTGTGAAAGAAACCATGGCGCCAGTAAAAGAGATCCCACCCCATGTACCCCGAAACCTCCCGGGCCAGCGGGGCTGGGACGGAGGCAGCATCCCCCTCCATGAAGTGGCTCGGATCCCCCAAAGCAGCTCTGGACACGGGAATTGCAGCCGGCAAAACCGCGGGGATCCCAGCACCCATGACGGTGGGGTCCTGGCTCCCCAGCTCGGGGCTCACCTGTGGGCAGGGGATTTTGCTGGATGAGGTCCAGGCAGCGCCGGACGAGGCCGTAGAGGGGATCGAGCGAGCTGGGTACCCGGTGCAGCGCCGGCACACGGATCTCGGCGTGTGTGTCGGTGAAGCGGAGGACGCCGCCGGGGCCGGCCAGGTGGCATTGGTGGGTGGCAGCAGGACGCAGCAGCGCCCAAGCCAGCAGCAAGCCGGCCGCTCGCATGGCTTCAGCGGCGAGGAGAGAGCCGGGGGGTGGGGGGGGGCTCCGTCAGCCTGTGAGCGGGCGGAGGGGCATGCCCGGCTCCAGATGGCTCTCTCCGGCTCGGCTCGCTGCTCCGGGAAACCTGCCTGACGGGTCGGCCGCCGAGCAAAGCCCAGACGCTGCCGTGGCTTGTTCCTCCGATGGGCTCCCGGGGGCGGCTGGGCTTGGCGGGGCTGCGTGGAGGCGTCTCCCAAATCATCCCAGGCCTGTTTCGCAACCCCGGGCATCCCTGAGTCACCCGCCCCGGGGTCCCCACGGTCAAGGCCATTCCCCAAAATGGGTGGCAAAGCCCCCCGGGGGTTTTGAGTAGAGGGCCAGGTGGCGGTGAACCCCCTCGGGCTGGAGGATGTTCGTCCCCACCTTGGAAAGGGAGATCTGGGATTTGGGCATCACTCACAGGGGAAGAGGGGGGAAAAGTCCTTGCGAGCGGATTCGTGCCTGCCGATGGGGTCCCCGCGGGGCAAAAGTGCCCTTTGCAAAAGCATCCTGAGCCCCAGGGCAGCACCGCGCGCCATGGGCTGGGAAAGAGAAGGGGAAACGGGGAACACACAGAGGGACGGTGAGTCCCGGCCAGTGAGGCCAGCAGGTGTGAGATGAGTTTTCCGGGCTCAGCCAGTCCTTGCCTCACACCCTGAGGCATCTGCGGCTCCTTCCCAGGGTCGGATCCTGCTCGCCAGCATGGGCCGAGCGCTAATTACAGGGTTGGCTGGAAACGAAGGAGGTTCAACCTGATTTCCCCGGCACGGGGGGGAGCAGCCCCCATATGCCCAGACGGCCGCGGGGCACCCCAAGAGCTGGGCCCCCTGCTCGGCCAGGCAAGTCGAGCCGGCCCTTCCCTGCCACCGCCTGCCAACGCCTCCGTCTTCCCGGCGTTGATGCTAATCCATGTGGTTTCCCTCCCTCTGGAAAAGGGGCTTTTCTCCCAGCTGGAGATGCTGACAGCATCTTTCCAGGCTGGGCACAGGGTGCTGCTCCCCACCACCCTCTTGGGAATGAGCTGCTGTGGACTGGAAAATCCTGCCCTGCTTGACTGAGCCCTTTTCCCGGGAAAAAAATCCCAGGGCCAGGAAAGCGTGGAGTCAAGGAGCCATTACCTGCACAGTACATATATGCATGTCTATGTGTCTGCATACAGCAAAGGCACCCCGGCCGCCCACACTGGTACTGGGATGGTGATGGTGATGCTGGTGGTGGTTTCCCGTCCCCCTGATGCTTTCCCATCCGCACGATGGTTTCCCATCCCCACGGTGGTTTCCCATGCCAACAATCTCCCATCCCAACAATGACATTTTTGGGGGAGGTGATTTTCCTGTCCGAGGGGAAGGGGTGGGGTGACACCAGTGACCCTGCGATGCCAACATGTGTGTGCTGCCCCGTCCTGCCCCCGTGGTGGGGATGGGGGACAGGGATTGGGATACTTTTGGGTTGTTTTTGTCCTCCCCCTTTTTGCCCCGAGGGGCAACCACTGCTCCCAACTCCAGATGAACTGTCCCAGTAGAGTGGCCATGATGGGGAGCCCGTCGGGTGGCCCTTTGGGGAGGTGGCCCCAGGTGGCACTTGGGGGGGTCACTTCTAGTGGGATGGGGGCTGCTGGTACTGGGGGTGATGGTACTCGGGATGTCAATACCAGGGTGGGGAAGAGGTGCCGGTACCAGGGATGTTGGCACCAGCATGGGGTAGGGATGCTGGTACTGGGAGTGCCAGTACCAGTATGGGGTGGGGATACGGGTACTGGGGATGCTGGTACCAAGGCAGGGATGTTGGTACCAGTGCTGGTGCAGGGTGAGGATGCCAGTCTGCAATGCTGGTGCT
Source organism: Stercorarius parasiticus (assembly GCA_013396915.1). Classification (NCBI taxonomy): domain Eukaryota; kingdom Metazoa; phylum Chordata; class Aves; order Charadriiformes; family Stercorariidae; genus Stercorarius; species Stercorarius parasiticus. Next base: position 205,753 of record VWZL01005097.1, read on the forward strand.
GGGGTGAACCAGGGTGCTGGCACTGGGACAGTGCTGCTGGTACTGGGGCAATCATGCTGGTACTGGGGCAGCGATACTGATTCTGGTACTGATTCTGGTGATGCTGTTTGTGGGGCGATGGTTGTGGTGCCGGCGCTGGCGTGGTGATGCTGGCACTGGGGTGGTGATGCTGGTACCGGGGTGGTGATGGTGGTACTGGGGCGGTGATGGTGGTACTGGCACTGGGGCGGAGATGCTGGTGCTGGGGCAGTGATGCTGGCACCGGGGCGGTGATGCTGGTACTGGGCCAGTGATGCTGGTATTGGCACTGGGGAGGAGATGCTGGTACTGGTACTAGGGCAGTGATGCTGGCACTGGGGCGGAGATGCTGGTGCTGTTATTGGGGCAGTGATGCTGTCTGGGGTGGCGATGCTGGTGCTGGTACTGGGGTGGTGATGCTGGTGCTGGGGTGGTGACACTGGTGCTGGTACTGGGGTGGTGATCCTGGCACTGGGGCGGTGATGCTGGTACTGGGTCATGATGCTGGTACTGGGGCGGTGATGCTGGCATTGGGGCAGCGATGCTGGTGCTGGTACTTGGTTGTGATACTGGTGCTGGGGCAGTGATGCTGGTGCTGGTACTGGGGCGGAGGTGCTGGTACTGGGGCGGAGATGCTGGTACTGGTGCTGCTCGGTGACGCTGGAGGTGGTT
>VWZL01005097.1:208377-236606 GCA_013396915.1 Stercorarius parasiticus
GGCCTCTCGGGGGCGGGGCCTCCTCCCTGGGGGCGGGGCCGTGGCTGGCGTCGCGAGGGGTCACGGCGGCGGAAGCGGAAGTGGCTTTTGTTGGGCCGGGTGCCGCCGCCATCGCCATCATGGTGGGCAAGGGGGCCTCCCGCGTACCGGACCGGTGAGTGCATCTCTCCACCTTCTCCCCACGCAGCTCCGCGGCTCACTGCCGGCCTGGGGCCTCCCGGGGGCTGCTTCGAGGCGCTGCGGCGTTGTGGGGCCTGGTACTGCCGGGAGCCTCGGGGCCCGGCCCGGCCCGGCCCTGACAGCAGNCGGAGGGTGAGGATCCCTGGGTCTGGGGGTATTGAGGGTCACTGAGCCGGGGGGAGCGGGGGGCCGGATCCCCGGGGCAGCCGTGTAACGCCTCCTTGCTGTGGGTTTAGGTGGACCAACTACGTCCCGCTGGGCAGGAGGATGCCGGGCACACGCTTTATCGCCTTCAAGGTCCCCCTGAAGACGGTAAGTGCCTGCTGACACTCCGGGGCAGAAATGGGCTGTGGGAAAACGTCGCTTTGCGGAGAGTCAATGAGTGAATTTCTTCCAAAAAATGAAAAAGTGTGCCAATAGTTCATTTTGTTGTTTGTTTTTGGTAAGTGGGTTATAACTTGGGGGAGAGGAGCTGCTCTTTGAGCAGTTGGAGCGTATGATGGGATCGTGGTGGCAGCTTCTGGGTGGTGTTAGCATTTTTTTGGGTGCCATCAGCACCACCCAGGCACCCAGGATACAGGGAGGTCTGTCTGGGATGGCTCCGTTACGGCAGGAGGGATGCTGTGGGCATCCCTGCCTGGAGGCCGTGCAGCCCGATGAAGGCAGTGCCAGAGCTGTGTTTCAAGATCAGAGGCTGTGAGGGGTTGGTGTGGCAGCGCCACTGCCCACCCAGCTGTGCCTGGAGGTCCCTGCTGCTGCGTGCTGGGGGTGAGCTCCGCTCCAGAGTGGTTTGAGCACAGCAATTATGCCTAAAACAAAACACTGTGGGTCAATTCCATGGGGGTTGTGGAGCTTGTGACGGGGAGTGGTGCTGTTTGTTCACCCCCGTTTGAGCTGAGGGCCTATTTTATAACTTTCACCAAATGAAAACTTCAATTTCTGGGTGTGTTTGGCATGCTGCAGTGTTTTACCCCAGTTACTCCTGGAAACGGTGAGCTGAACAGTCCTAAAGCAGTGAGGACCTGAGCGTGTTCTCATTTGGCTCAGTGTAACATGTGTCAGTCTGCATCTGCCTTTGCTTGTTGCCTGCATTTTTTCTCTTTTAATGGATGATATTTGTGCAGTTCTGCAGCATGAACCTCCTCCTGTGACCCACCAGTTGCAATGCACCCAAGTTTAATGTCTGCTCTTAAACATTATGTCCCCTCAGAGCTTTAATCGGAACCTCCATCCAGAGGAGAGATTTTCACCTCATGACCTCATTAAGAAAATCAAAGAGCAGAAGGAAGAACTGGGCCTGATCATTGACTTGACGTACACAACACGCTACTACAGGCCAGAGGTCAGTCTTGGTCTTACAGTGGAGGAATTGAAGCTCTGTGTAAGCGTGATGTTGCTGATAAAGTGGAGGATGTTTCTTGTAAGAAGATAACTTTAAAGAGCGTGAGGCACCTGAATCCTCTGGCAGGGGGATGAGGGGGAGTGTTGCAGGCCCATCGGGCTGGGGTCTTTGTCCTCGATCAAATACAGGCCTGGGGTCTTCAAGGCCCATCATGCAGATTCTGTTTGTACCAACCAGCACAAGTTTTGGGATACTCTAAAGCTTGTTTCTATAGGCTCTCCTGAGAGAAAAGCTGATTAGAACCAGCTTTGGCTGGTGGTATCAAATGTGTGGATACTTGCTTGGAAAGGTCTTCCGTGCTCTGTCTATGCTTCATCTTCCCCAGGGAGGAAAGAGCAAAGGCAAGAGAAATAAAAATGCAAACATGCTGTTCTGGAATAGTGATACTATATCACAGGAGTGAAGCAGAAGTTTTCGTACTTAAAACTGTGTTGCTGCTCTTTTGGGTTAGTTGAAAAGTTTAGGTGCTTCTGGTTTATAGTCTATGGTTCTCTAATTGATAAGAATCTTTGTGCTTTCGCCTGGAAATTATTGACTTTCTTTCTTTTAGGAGCTCCCAGACACACTCTGCTACTCAAAGATCTTGACAATGGGACATGAAATACCAAACAAGCAAACCATTTTTCAATTTAAATGTGTTGTAAAAAAGTTTTTGAGAGACAACAAAGACAATGGTAAGTGTGGGTTTCCCTTACGTTGCTGCTGTTCGGAAGAGCACTGCAGACTTAGACTTGGACAGTGATGTTGTAATGAACAGCAGGAATGTCTTTTCCTTTTCTTGGCATGTGAATGTCAAGGCAATGACATGGGTTTGTTATGGTAGAGGAATTCATGCTGTCTCTCTGATAATTGGGCAGTGACTTGAGCTTTAATTGAGTTTGAGACTCCATCGCTAGGCTGGATGGTAGGTACTGATCGCTTTTTGGTAGCGGTGTAAGCTGTTAGTGCTTGGGAAACGTGGGATAACATTTTTGTGGAGCTTTGAAATACATCTTCTCTGCAGTGAGCTCTGTGACCATGCAGATGAGCTCACAGAAGTAAATGGGTGAATGAGCTGAATCAGTGGTGCTAATTAGACATAAATACGGTGATGTTGTGTGGTCGTTTCTGTCTGTTTGTGCTCGTGTCACTGTTGGAGGACGAATGCAAACAGGCTTGTTCTGGAGAAAGAACATTTAAAGGTAACCTGATTATTGTGTGTTACAGATAAACTCATCGGAGTTCATTGCACACATGGCTTAAACAGAACTGGCTACCTGGTTTGTAGGTGAGTTGTCCGTAGTCAAACTGAGTTAAGTGCCAGCTTCTTGTTGCTCCAGGAGGAAATAACGTTGCACCAGTAAAACCAGAGTCAAGTGACCTGCATAATCCCAGACTTGCAAGGATTTAAAACTTTTCAACTTTGAGAAGGTTGTTGGTAGGGGGCACTTTTTATCCCTGATTTCAGCAAACCAAATGCTGTTACTCCATTCAGGCATGTAAACAGAAGCTCTGAAAACTTCCCAGTTGTTCATTCTTTTTGAGTCATCACTAACCTGTCAATGTTGCCATAGTTAATTGTGTAATTAGAGCTTTCTTGCTGATCATTTCAGGTACCTGATTGACGTTGAAGGCATGGAGCCAAATACTGCAATAGAGTGTATGTATGTGTATGTTCTTCGTGTTCAGATGGGAAATGTTTATTGTGGGCATGTGGTTTTAAATGGTCACGAGGTTTGGGCTAGCTCCGGGGAGGTAACCGTGTTTTAGCTGTGTGTGTGTGTTTTCCTGTCGTGTAGAAGGGCAGCTGGAGGAGGGGGGGTGCTGGGGGTTTGTTGAGGTAATTGGAAAGAAGGAATTAAGTTTATGGTGTGACTGTGGAGCTGACTGAGCACAGCTCTGCCTGCGTGTCTGCCTTGTCACGGGCTGTCACACCAAAGGTGGTACGCCAAGTGGAGTCGCCCTGCATGACCCGAGTGTGGAAGTGTTCATTGAAGGGGTTAAAATCCTTCTAAAGGGTTTAAGTGCTCTGCAGCCCCAAAGGTGACTTGTGCAGAGTGTTGTTGTAACTCAGACCTGTCTCTCTCCAGTGTTCAACAGGGCTCGAGGGCATCCTATAGAGAGAATCAACTATATCCAAGATCTTCGGAAGAGATCTGTAAAAACGTAAGTCTTTTTGTGTGCATGAGCAAGGGCACGTGCCCAGGGAGAGCTGCTGTCAAGGACATGTGTTAAACCTGACTAGCTCTGAGGAAGGGAGGTGGAACGGGCCAGTGGGTAAGGAGGGCAGTTGGGAGACTTGGGTTTAAAGATCCCCACAGACCTGCTGCCCTCTCCTTTTTTGGGGAGCAGTGATGCAAAGGGGAGGGTTTTTTAGGTGTAAAAGAGTTGTCATCACTTGGTGAATGGTTCATGGACACAACCGAGACATACAGAATTCTTTTTAAGGAACTGCGGACTAAATAATTTTGGATTGGGCCCCTTCAGAGAAAAAGCCAGCGCTACACCAAATGCTAAAAAACAGAAGATCAAACATCGTCCACATTGTTCGGACCAAGCCCCTTTAGCAGTGCCCAGGTAGGTTCTTGCTTCTTGCATCTGCGCATGCCGTACCGCTGAGCAGATGGGACAAAAAGAGCTGCTTTCTCATTTTTAAGTAAAACTTAAACTTGGATTTTTACAAGCCGCAACTCAGACAAGAGAGGGCCTTTTGCCTTGCCTGCTCTGCTGGGGGGCAGGAGAGGGAGGGGAAATGTCCCTGAAACTTGTCTAGAACCTCCATATCGATGTTGAAGTGTTCCTTGTGTCTACAGCAGCAAAGCTCTTTGCCTCTGAATGCTGCGCTTAGTGTCATAGAATCGTTTATCTTTCAGATTGTTGAGTCCAACTATTAACCTAACACTGCCCAAACCCCCACTACCCCACGTCCCTCAGCACCACGTCTGCCCGGCTTTGAAATCCCTCCGGGGATGGCGACTCCACCACTGCCCTAGGCAGCCTCTTCTAACACTTGACGACCCTTTCCATGAAGAAATTCTCCCCAATATCCATCCTAAACCTCCCCTGGCGCAACTTGAGGCCGTTTCCTCTTGTCCCATCGCCTGTTCCTTGGGAGAAGAGCCCGACCCCCCCTGGCTACACCCTCCTTTCAGGGAGCTGTAGAGAGCGAGAAGGTCTCCCCTCAGCCTCCTTTGCTCCAGGGTGAACACCCCCAGCTCCCTCAGCCGCTCCTCACAAGACTTGTGCTCCAGACCCCTCCCCAGCTCCGTTGTCTGGACACGCTCCGGTACCTCAAGGTCTTCCTTGTAGCGAGAGGTCCCAAAATGAACACAGTATACCTGTGCCTGTAGATGCTGAATAACATAACCGACAGTGTCGGTGCTAGTTCCCAGTGGGGCTGAAACGTTCTCAAGCTGTCTTAGAGGTTTCAGGGCCAAGAGAATTTTGAATCGGGTGCCAAGTGAGGTGGCTCTTCCCTGAGAGCGGAGCAGTAACTGTTCCTAGATTAGATTTAGATTTGACTAAATTGTTTAGAATTTATTTGTAGAAGTAAGGCAGGTTAATTGGAATTTGTGGAGATATTGTAGAATTGGAGTGAATTTATGATGGTTAAGAAAACCTTGGAAGTTGGGATGATGGGAAACGTGGGATCTCGTAGTGATTACGAATCATGACGCTCACTTACGGGCTATGACTAGGTGGACGGGCCACCCTTGTAAAACCCAGAAAAGGGATACACACTCCCATGTGCGCTTGATGAATAGGCTTCTCCTGTCTCAGCAGGGATGGCAGGGGACAATATATGCAGGTAAAGAGCTTCCTCTTGACTTGGGATGCACATCCAAGACGGGAGATGACGTTCCGGCAGCTCCGAGCTCCAAAACCATCTCGGGAATGGATGTGTGGTAGCCGGTGGCTGCTGCTGGCAGAGCAGTGGCTCATTCAGCCCCACTTTTCCAGGGCATACACAATGTTTCCTGCTGAAAACTTCCCTTACTCTAAGAAATCAGCATGTAGGAAATAAGCTGTTAGCTGGGTGTTCTTCCTGGGTGTCCGGGTAAAGCCGGAGGGGCTGAGGGGATTCACGACCAGCCCTTTCAGGCTCTTTGTGCAGAGACTCAACGGGGCCGTGACTTCTCCTGGGTACTGACTATGGAATTTTCTTTCAGAAACTCCGGCAAAGCCAAGAAGAAACGCCACCGAGGCGCCAGGGTGCAGGAACAACACCAGCAGCTGGCTCATGAGCCCAGGGCGATGGAGAAAAGGCGGCTGTGCAGTTTGGCAGCCAGGAACTGTCGGGTTTCGTTGCCTGCTAATGAGCGGCGCAAGGGACTCTGCTTTTCCTCCCTGAGCCCTCACCTCTGCCCGCCCCAGGAAGTGCAAGAGGTCAAGAAACGCAGGCGCCGGCGTAAGAAACCGGTTGTCACGGAGTAGGGAACGCTGTGCGCGGGGAAAGCCCGTGCAGGGCTGCGTCCTCGCCCCCGAGGAGCTCCGAGACGGGTCTGCGGCCGCTTGAACGAGCGGCTTTGCTGTAACCACCAGCAGTTGGGAAGGGCAAATGCAGGTGTTCTTAATCTTAATACAGCTCTTTTTTTTAAAATATTCTTTCTTTTCCCTGCCCTGTTGGTATTTTTACACATCTCTCAGAAATATTTTAACCCCACGTCGTACCGGAGTGGTAGCTCCGCTCCTTGAGGGACACGGAGAATAAACGGACCCAAACGGAGCTGGAATTACCCCAGTGAAACATCCTCAGGAACATCCCTTTAACCTTCAACAAAAAAGGGCTTTTCCTTGATTTCCTTAATACATAACAAGAAACAGGATTTGGTCTGAAACTGTTTGTTTTTTTTTTCCTTTTCACCCACTTTTGCTCCAGTAAGTTGCTCTAGAGCCCGTTATTTCCCCTGGGATGGGCCTGAGGAGGCCAATACGCCGCCCTCCACCCCCATTTTGGGGTGAGAAGAGGTGTTTTCGGGGTGGGGCGGTGCCGTGCAGCCGGAAGGGAGCTGTCCCTTTAAGGCTCAGCGCCGGTCTCTGGCGTCATCACGCACGACTTTCCGCTAAGGGAAAGGAAGCGGCGGCTCGGCCGGGCGGAAGTGGGAGGGGTTGCAGCGTGCCCGGATGTTGCGGCGGCTCCTGATTGGCTGCTGAAAGCGAGACGGGCAGGTGCTGTCGGCTTTTCGGCGACAACCCGGAAGCGCTGAGGGGAGGCGGCGGGTGGCGGCAGGTCAGACCAGGGCCCGGGCGNTTTGTGGGGCTCCGGTTGGGGAGGGCTCTGGCTGTGGGTCTCTCTTCTCTTTGGAAGGAGGGGGTCCGGTTTGGGGCTCCCCTAACAGAAGTTTTGGGGGAGAGCTGGGAGCCCGTGGGGGCTTTGGTTCAGGGATCTTCTACTCTTTGTTTAGAGAAGAAGGGCAAGGGGAGGCTGTTCTGTGAGGGACGGGCAGTTCTGGGGGGGCTCCGCTACTTTCTCTTGCGGGGGAAGGGCTGTGGGAGTTTTTGGAGGATCCTAATTTGAGGGGGCAGGGGAGTTTTCCTCTCGCTTGGCAGGCAGTGGTTGGGGGGAGGGTCCGTAGTTTGGGGGCTAGCAGCTCGAGGAGAGTGGTGGTTTGGGCAGTTTCTTTATCTTGAGTGGTGTTAGAGAGGGAGCTCTGGGTTGGGGGCTCCGGGAGTTACAGTGTGTGAGTGGTGTCGGTTCTCTCTTGGGGGAGAAGGGCTGTGGAACTTGTCAGGGGGCTTTAGTTTGGGGAGGTGACTGAGAGCTCTGGCTTGTGAGGGAAAAGCTGAGGGCTGTCTCCACCAGTAGAAGCACCAGTGAGGAGAAGGTGATGCCCACTCTGAGCTGGGGCTTTGTTGCACCCCATAAGTGAGTGCTTTGGTACGGCAGCCTCAGGCAGGACTCAATCGCACAGCCCTTATTTAGGGCAAGAAGCCCGTGCAGGCCTCTCCAGGATGTGGGCTGAGAAACACAGGCCGGCCTGCCTGCCTTAAAAGGGGCTTCTGCTCCGAGGTAACCCCAGAAAGGCAACTCCTCCACTGCTTGGGATCCTCAGGCAGTGCTTAGCTCAGCTTGGGACCATTCCCCAGTTTAGGAAGGAGCTGCAGTAAATCATGACGTCGTGTGTGTGGCAGTCACATTGCTGGAAGGCTTGTGAGGCGCTCTGGATTCAGTCCTGTGATTCCATAAGGAGTTTAACCTTTTCGCTCATCCAGGGTGGCTTTTCCAGGGGAAAACTGCTTTTGGCGCAGGGGGAAGAGCATTGTTGAGGGTTTCTGGGCTCGCTGCCCCTCAAATAGTCTCAGCACTTCCTCAGCTTCAAATTTATCGGCTTGTGCCATGGGGCTGCGGGTGAGAAGGGGCTTGTTCAAGCCAAGTGTGAGGCAGAGACACGGATCAGGTCTAGGTGCATTCCTAGGGTGACGGGTGTGCCTCCCGCAGCACGGGGGAGAGAGGGATTGTGACTGTGCCTGGGCAAGAGCAATTTGGGATTGAGCTTGTTGGGTAAGGGCAGATCTGCTGAGCAGCAGCGGCTGGAAGGCTGGCCTTCAGCTCTGTCCTCCTCTCACTGCTGTGTAAGCAAAACAGCGAATGCTGCAGTGTTGAAATCTCACATAAAGCTGCTTCTGCTCAAGTCTGAATGAAACGCTTTGGCCATCTTCCCTCAGACTAGTGACCGGCACTAGTTTTGTTGTGTGGAGAGACAATTGGGAAGGGAGTGCTACTTTGGGGAGGATTTGGATGGGTCAGACCCTAGCCTGAAATCAATTACCAAGGACTGATGTTGAATTTGTGACTGCCTTTCAGGTCATAAAGGTAAATATCCAAGCACTATGCCCAAGAGACCTGGACTTCTCCCAGATTCATCCCTCAGGACCTAGCTTGACCTATGTATTAAATGCTTTTCTGCTGAGAGGGGGTGATTTCTATCAAGGAAATGCACTCCTGAGGAAACTGGATGAGTTCCCAGGTTTACGCTGGTTTTGATGCACTTGACTTTCCTCCCACCACAGAATTCGTCAGCCTAACGGCAGCTTTGATGTGTGTCGTTATGCCCGACCACGCGGACATCAGCCTCCCGCCGGAGGAGCGAGTCCGAAGACTGATCCAGGTGGGAAGCGCTGTGGAAGTGAACGAGGATGTCCCACCACGACGCTACTACCGCTCTGGAGTGGAAATCCTCCGCATGGCAACCATTTACTCGGAGGAAGGCAATATCGAGCGTGCCTTTATTTTGTACAACAAATATATCACGTAAGAGCAGTGTTGCTTTGTTTGCAAGTAACCCGTGTTCGATACAAGGGGTTGTGGATTTGGGTGTTGAGTATTTTGAGCGTGTCTAAACACTGTGAGGCCTTGCTGAGCTGGTAGAACTGGGTTCTGTCCAGAGCTCTGCTCCTTTTGAATTTCAGTTCCCACAGAGGTGAGGATACAGCTGGTTTGACTGACCAGGAGATGTCATAAATGTGTGACGCACAAACCCACAAACACCACTCAACTCTTTGTAGGTGTAAAAGTTCCCTTTGAAAGCAGGCTCATCTTGTATTCCTCCATCCTTCTGCTAGTGGAGACTGCTGTCAGCAGGAGGGAGGTTTTGGATCCCTGTATGTCAAAGCTTCCTGGTGTTTTATCGCCACAGAGTGGCTAGATTGACCTTGATTGTTGCTAGGTTGGCCATGACATTGTACAGATTGGCAAGGATCCATGGTCAAGGATCTCAGTATCAAGTATCTACCTGGAAAGGATCTAGGCTGGTTGGTGGTTTCTTTAGTAAACCCCCTTCGGAGGAGAAGCCTGCTTTACACTTCAGTTACTACAGCCTTTTACAGCAGGCAGCGAGTTCCTCCTTCAGGTGCAGGGACCAGTTGTAGATTTAGTTTTACAACTCAGAAAGAATATAAACACCCCACCCCAAAAAAAGCACAGGTTTACCCCAGCCCTTCTCGGGAGGACATGGGGAAGAGTTCTGGGTCCAAAGAACCTGATCCCAACCAACTCTTGAGTTTTTTGGGTACTGAGCACCCTTCTAAAGTCCCAGATTGTATATAAACTAAGCGAACACCCTATTTGGCATTTCAGCTGATGGGTCTCCACCAGTAGGGTCTACATTCTGTGTAGACAAGTGCAGAGCCGCATATTCCTGCCGTCATCTCTGCAACTGCCCAGAAACGAGCCATCTTGGGTCTGAAACGCCACTGCCATGCCTGCCAAGCCGGGAGCGTACACCATGCTAACGTGGTGACGTGGTGTCAGGTCTGGATCGTGTCTGAGCAGCCCGGAGTATGAGCAGAGCAAATGTATGTCTCTCTGTAGCTGTCCCTGCTGGTGTTTAAAGGGCTGAGAACTGTGTGATCCTCAGTATCCGAATGGCACGGAGTGTCCTGTTCCTATACATTTTTTGGACAAAAGCCTTTCCCTCTCACTTTTCCCCAGTGCCACTCTGATATGGTCTCTGCTGTGCCCACACTACCTGCTTATCCAGAACGTGATTGGCATCTCAGTGGGCATTTTCTCTCCCTGCCCCCATGTGCAGGGTTCCTGCCCCTTAAATCAACGCATTTTTCTTTGATTAGCTTTTCTTCCCGCCTTGTACTTCCTGAGCTTTTATGGGCATTTTAGCGAGTGCCCTGGGAGGCTGCACAGGGAGCTGGGAAGTGTAAAACCCTCGGGAAGGTTTCCAGGCTGGTTACGTAGCCAAGGCCAAAGGAGGAACTGTTTAACTAAACAAATGAACTAAAAGTACCTTTGCTGTTTCATTATAGCAACGATAGGTGCTGGCATCTTTTCTCTTCAGCAGCTTTCAAATGCTTATGGCATTTACGTTAGCCTGGCTGCTGGGCTGCCAGGAAGGTGAGAAAAAACTTTCCCTCAGTGGTGTGATTTCTCTAGTGCTGATAAATATGAGCTTCTGCCCTGCATTGTCCGAAGACAAGAGCTTAATGTCACGGTTGCGTTTATTTAAATGAAGATGTGAAGCTGTAGGCTTGATGAAGTGTCTTCTAGATGTCCTTCCCCAAGAGTGTGATCCAGAAGGCAAAAGTGGGGCACTGGTAACTGGAGCCTCTCACGGGACTTGCTCTGCTCTCCCCTTTCTAGAAACAGGACTGGAATTCTTCCCCCGGTGCTTCAGCCCACATCCGCGGTCAGTGCTGTGGCTGTTCTTTCTCAGTGCCCAGCTCCCTGCTGGAGTGTATGGCCTAGTGCAAACACTTTCTGCATCAGGAAGGGGAGGACTGCAGCACCGAGAAGTATGTTAGAGGCTCTTAGCTTGGTGTGTTTGGTGGGAGTGAGTGCATTTGGAGCAAGGTGTGGTCTGCGTGGCTTTAGGAAGCTGGATTTCTCTTTATTTCCATATACAGCACTTCCCAAGGCTGATCTCAAGGCCTGAATTACACAATGAGATCTGTGTTGTGGTGTCTGATTTGGAGAGCCATCGGTTTTGGGACAATCTTGTCTAGGCACGGGATGATCTCAAGACTGAGATTCCCGTTGAGGCATCCAGTCCCTGGCCGCCTGCTCGATCTTGTGCAGGCCATTTGGCTGCACAGCACCTCTCTTTTCCACGCGGAAACAAAGCTCGCTGCCCAGCCCTCATGGGGGGTAGGAGAGCAGCGCAGCTATCTCTAAGAATAACCAGGCTGGACTTTTAACACATGCGTCTCGTCACCTTGTAAGACGTTTGCCTCCTGGTCTTCTTGAACAGCTGCTTCTGCATTGATTTGAGTGGGTATTTTCCTTGAATCGTCATCAGGCACACTAGGCTGATTTTGCGAGAGCCAAATAAGAAAGAAACAAATAAGATATGAATTTTCTGTGATGTTTGGGCTCCTGGTTTGCCTGTGTGGCTGTGGGCTCCTAGGATTGGCTCCGGGGGTTTGCGTGGGGTGTTGCAAGGGACTCGAGAGACGCCGGCTTGGCGTGTGTGCTGTAGCAGTGCTTAAAAATAGCCTGTGATGTGGCTGCTCAGTGCCAAACAGCTGCTGCTCATAGTGGACTCGGGAGCAGGCGGAGGTTTGAACAAGCCCAAAACTCCTGGCGTTTCAGTCTTGCCAAGCCTCAGTTGGGCTGTCGATAGGAAACATGAACCATTCCTGTCCTTCCCCTGCCTCTGTCCCCAGCCTGCCGCTGCCTGGTCTCGCCCCAGAGTTCTCCTCTGGCTGCCTGAGTCTTCCTCTCATCCCGCTGCCCACTTTTTTTCCCCCCCTTCCTGACTTGTGGAAACCCAGCTGTCTCTGCTGTTTTTTCCGTCCTCTCTAGGCCAGCATCTGCTCTTAATCCTTCTTAATTAATCCCTTCCATTTTAATCTGCTAGCTGTTGGCAATGATCACAGCCTTGTTTTGTCTCCTCGACACAGTGACCTACTTCGCAATCACCAGCCGGGAGCGGGGACCTTGCTGGGTGTTTCGGGTGGAGTGACGACTTCTCCGTGGCACTGGGCTGTGATTTGGTTATGCTGATCTGGCGAGAGCATCCTTACGCTCTCCGCGGCAACAAGGAGCATTCGGGGGGCAAAAAGTCCTTCCTTTTCCCAGAGGACTGAGGTTTTGAAGCAGCTGGTTTTATTTATTGCGCTCACAGAGGCTTCTCAACGTGAAGAGTGTTCTCACTCTGTCCCCCCTGAGTTTTTCCTGCTTGGCTCTGCTTGGTTTATTTGTGCTGCTCCCTGGGGTGCACTCTAGTCCTCACTACCCTTATTCCTTGTGCCTGGGCACGAGGCTGCTCTCTAAAGGAGCTGGAGAGCATCCTCCTTTGGATGCTGAAGCGGTGTAGCAAAGAGCCACGGCGGGCAGGGTTTTTTTTGCGTTATGCCCACAGGCTTTGTGGATGCTCATGGCAAGCACAGCTCCACTTGCAGGAGACAAGGACCCGGCTAAGCTCGCTGTGAGCTCACCCTGAGCTCATGGTCAGCTACTGCGCTGCTGGGGACTTGTTCGCAGAGGTAACTCAGGGATGCCTCAAGCCCAGGGAGCCTCACAGAGCTGAGCCAGAGTGAATTCCCCATGTTTGCAGGCTTTTTCCCTTGTTCTAGTGCTTGCAGTACTCTCTTCTCTGCGTTTTCACCGCTGTGTCCTGCAGAGCTCCCTGGAAGGGGTGGATGGTTGTTCTGTCTGTAGAGAAGCCAAAGATTAACCTGTTCGTAGTCGTGCTGGGAGCGGGGTGATGTTGAGCTCAGTCTTCGTTTCCGTCCCAGAAGTCTGCACAGAAACGGCCCTGCTGCCTGAAATACTGCCCTGATCTTCTGCGGTGGTCGGGCCACAGAGCCAAAAGGCTTCTGATGCAGCAGCTGGGGAAGCTGTGAACTTGCTTTTAGCTTACTTGCAAGTTTTCTCTTTTCAAGGTCTGAGTTAATCTCCCCGTCTCTTGCACAAACTCTTTGTTCACTCGTACAGAAGGACAGTATGAGCACTGAGTCAGCTGAATCCTTGAGCTTGTGTGTAATCCCCTTGGATGCTCGCAGAGGTGTACGCAGGTGCCCAAGGACCCTCCTGAATTGCTGCCAGTGTCCTTGGTGGTTTAGACTGGCTTATTAATGTTTCTGTTCAAAACAAATGTATTTATCCCTGAGGATCATCTCCAAAGTCCAGGTGGAAGAAAAATCTCCCATGTGAGGCGCTCTCCTGGGTCTGAACAAGATCTCCTGTGTGCCATGAAGAGCTCAGAAGGCCATTATATGAGGGAGGGTTTCCTGCAGAAAGGCAGGCGACTGTCCTGATTGTGGGGAGCACAGGACCCAGGGAGGTGGCGGAGCAAGGGGACAGGGGAATGGAGTCCCCTGTGCTGGAGGGGAATGATCGGTACCCCCAAAATGCCGCTTACTGTCTTGTGCTTCTCCCTTTCTGCTGTGATTCAGAAATGCATTTTCTTGCCTGTGTTTACAGGCTCTTCATTGAGAAACTGCCACAGCACCGTGATTACAAAACTGCTGTCATACCTGAAAAGAGGGAGACAGTGAAAGTAAGTAGTAACATTGCTTTATTGGCTGCTGGCGGAAATGTTTCGGGGTCATCAACCGTGGGGTTTCATGGCTCTGGGATGAGTGATCCACACAAACACTGAGAAGCCTTGACCCGGCAGGCCTGACCCCCATGGGAGTTATGGCTGGGTTCTTCTTACCCTGTTGTACTTGTCCCGGGCTGGATGTGGTTGTCCAGTTTACTTTCTGTTGAGCACTGGACTGTCCTTTCTTTCCTCTTAAACTCCCTGCTTTTGAAACACCACATGGCTTTTGCATGCATGGTGGCCGGATGCCCGATGTGGTGGCCCTCAGAGGATTTGCGAGGGAATCCTTGGAGATTTCTCACAGCCATAAGAAGCTACCATTCCTCTGCTCAATATTGACCAGAAAAGCAAAGGACAATACTGATGAAACTCTTGCTCAGTGTTGTTGGCGGTGCTGGAGCCCCTCTGCTGTGGGGACAGGCTGAGAGAGCTGGGGAGGTTCAGCCTGGAGAAGAGAAGGCTCCAGGGAGACCTTCCAGCCCGTTCCAGTCCCTAAAGGGGCTCCAGGAAAGCTGGGGAGGGACTCTGGAGCAGGGAGGGGAGCCATGGGACGAGGGGGAAGGGTTTTACACTGCAAGAGGGGAGATTGAGATGAGATCTGGGGAAGAAATTGTTTGCTGTGAGGGGGGTGAGCCCCTGGCCCAGGTTGCCCAGGGAAGCTGTGGCTGCCCCATCCCTGGAGGGGTTCAAGGCCAGGTTGGCCGGGGCTTGGAGCAACCTGGGCTGGTGGGAGGTGTCCCTGCTCAGGGCAGGGGGTTGGAACAAGATGATCTTCAAGGTCCCTTCCAACTCTAACCATTCTATGATTCTATGCTGTCTGGGCCCTCCGGCTACAACATGCTTCTCTGTAGCCTGCCAGCCTGTCCACACGTGGTGGTGGAGCTGCTCAGCCCTTCCTGGCTCGTGAACAGCCAGTTGGTTGATAATCTGTGGGTGCTATATGTCCATTGATTCTTGTGTCTGTTCAGGCCTTGTTTTTCTTGCTCTGGGGCTATCGCGCTCTTATGACTGTGTTTCCTCCCTTCAGAAACTGAAAGAAGTAGCCTTCCCCAGAGCTGAAGAGCTCAAGGAGGAGCTGTTAAAGAGGTACGCCAAGGACTATGCTAAGTACAAGGAGCAGAAGGTGAGTGAGAGGAGACTGGAGGCCTGTGCTCCCCAGAAGACCTTCAGCCACAAAGGGTTTGGAAGAGGGCAGGTCTCCAGGGCTCCCTGGGTGCTCTGAAATGTGAAGTCCGGGTAGCCCCAGCTTGCAGGGTGCAGCCTCATCACCTGCAGCGCAGGGCTGTCCCGATCATGTCTCCGCTGACGTTATGTAGGTGACTCTGTCATAGGCATCCCTGCATCTCTTTTCTTTGTGCGTCCTGGAGGCAGTGTGAGCTGGGACTGTTATTTGTTTGGCTTTTTTCCTTTGTCCCGACGTGAGATCTAGGTCTTGTGATCCAGAAACTCAGCAGGCAGCTGGTAACGGCATGGGCAAGGATCTGGGGTTCTGTGGGCAAAGCAGAAAACTCTGCAGGCAGTTTTGCTGTGGGCAAGTGCGATTTTTAGAGATAGAACAGAGGGAAGACAACCTGGAATTATATTTCTGTGGAAGAGGGAGGGTAAGTCAGCAGTTCTACTGCCCTGGTCTAGGCTCACTGTCCTGGTGGAAGTGCGGATCTCTGTTTTGCAAGCTGATGTTTCCTTGCAGGGAGTGTTGTTTGCTGGTCACCTTTTGCAGACCCTTTAGAAGTAGTCTGGGATTCCTGAGGGTCTGCAGTGCATAGGCTTCATATTCTGCCTGGGCTTGTGTTCCCCTGTCTGCTGTCCCTTAGCGTATTTCTCCTTGCAGAAGGCAGAGGAAGAGGAATTTGCAAGAAACTTGGCTTTGCAGCAGCAGCTGGAAGAGGAGAGAAATCGGGTAGCCCTGATGAAGCAGCAGCAGGCAGAGCAAGAGCAGTTTCATGCCTTCGAGGAGATGATTCGACGACAGGAGCTGGAGAAGGAACGTCTAAGGATAGTGCAGGAATTTGGAAAGCCAGAGCTGAGTCCTGAGTCTCTGGACGGGCCCCTCATCCCTGGCGTGGAAAAGCCACCGACTGATTTAATCCCAAAGGTTCCCGTCTCTCCAGTTCACCCTGCAAGTCCATCAGCGGGGACTGTCTCATCCAAACCTCCTGTTGTGGACAGATCTTTGAAACCGAGTACTTTGGGGAGCACGGAAAACAGTTAGTACCTCTCAGTGCACCCTTTTCCCTTGCTGGGGCTGAGCCAAACACAGCTGAGGAATTGATTTGTCCGGCAAGCGCTTGGAAGTGTCTCACCATGGCTCCGTCCATTCTGGGGATTTGGCCTTCCAAGTCACTGGATGTTCTCCCCATTGTCCAGTGAAGGTTTGCAGGGCTGGGGAGAACAGTCTCCTCTTGGGAATCAGCCCCCCACGCTTCCCCAGCCCAGTCTCTCTAACGATCCAGAGTCTACAGCCTATTTGGCTTTCCTAGACCCAAATACTTGTTGGGGATTGGGGTTTAGTTCCTGACTAACCAAACTGTCCTCCTGACCGAATTCTCCTCTTCTGCCAAATACATCTCCGAAATACCGATTTGGACGTTTCCAAGTGACTGGTTCTTGACCAGTGACACATCTTTAAGTGACATTTTGTAGGTGTTTGTGGTTTCATTTTCTTCAACAAAACACTTGTTTTTTGACACACTGCTAAAGGTCTCTTTCTCTCTACGTGTCCCTGGTAGTGAGTGTATAAAGTGTCACAGTGACTTCATTTATCTGTGACTGCTTCTAAGGGTAGTCATTAGAGCAATTAATGTTTCCAGGCTGAATTTTCTCAGTCTGGTCCCTTCAGATACTGACCTGAGGGAACAGTGTCCCCGACTGTCATTGCTCATTGTGTTCCCATTCTTCCCACAGATGCAAGTATGGATGTCCTTCGCCAGGTCATTGTCCCTCGGGAGCTCTGCCAGAAATTCCTCCAGCTAGCTGATGCCAACACAGTCCGGGGTGTGGAGACGTGTGGGATCCTCTGCGGTAAGCTGGTAAGGTGATAATCCAAATTAAGACCTTGGAAGTGGCACAGGGGCTTTTTGTCAAGGTGTGCAATAGCTTTGAAAAAGGCTAGAGGAGCCTGATTTTTTTCCATGGGAGGCTGTAGAGCAGTTTCACTGATGACTAAGGTTTAGTGTGAGTGTTAGGGATGGTCTCCTCTCCTTTTCCTCCTTTTACATTCGGATTTCCTCACACTGAATCAGGTGCTGGCCACCGAGTCCCTGTGGGCATTCAGCTTACTCCTGTTGATGACCCTCTGCTGGGTACCTGCTTCAAGCACGGCCATGTTGCCGGTGACAGGCAGCTCCGGTGACTTGTCCTTTTGGTACCAGCAGGACTGAGGTGTCCCAGCTGTGAACTGGGACCCTCACCCAGAGACAAGGTTGTGCAAACACCGCTGGAGACAGTTAGTCCTCCCCCAAGAGGATTTGTGTGCACGGATTTCTATTGGCAGCTCCAGCCTGTCTCCCCTGAGTCGCCTGGGGCTGCTTTGCTTGCAGAAGTTTGCTTTGAAATGGAGTTGTTTGATGTAGCAACTTTCTGCAATCCAGCTGCTTCCAGACACGTGGTGGTTATTTAATTATGAGGCATCATCTCCTAGTGAGCGGAGAGATCTGTTTCGGTGGGTGTCCAGGACTTCTCTGAGCTCTTGTGGGTGCTCTGCACGGCAGAGAAAATGAAATAGAAAGCCATGGGTCTTTCTCAGACTCAGAAAATCCTGCAGTTACCATTTCTGTGACCTGTAAATGGATGGTAGATGTATCTGTGGGCTTGTTTCCAGACCTGATATTCCCCTGGCTGGGCCCCCGAGTGATGAATGCAAAAGTACGACATTCCCAAAGCGTAGGAAATTACCTGTGCGCCAGTGAGCGGCAGCAGTGTTTCCTGCCTGGGGGGTGTCCGGTGGGTAACAGCCTCCCTGTGCTGCCTTGCAGATGAGGAACGAGTTCACGATAACCCACGTCATCGTTCCCAAGCAGTACGGAGGCCCCGATTATTGCAACACGGAGAATGAGGAGGAGCTCTTCATGATCCAGGATCAGCATGGCCTTGTTACATTAGGCTGGATCCATGTGAGTCTCTCATTCCTGTTTCACTTCCCGACTGGTCTTGCATTCAGTTGGGAGGGAAGGGGGTGCACAGAGCAGGGCTGGCGGAGGAGAATTTACTAGAGGAGCCGGCGTGGAGCAGACAGCATCCCCCAGTTGGGTTTTTCCCTCTGGTGCAGTCTCAGCCACTGCTCACACCGCTGGAGAAATCCAGGCCTGTTTTAAGTTTGGGTCCCTTCCTTGGGCCCTTTGAGAGTGGGATATTGGGCATGAAGCTCGTGTTTCATCCAGCTAAAAGCTGACTCCAGAGGCACTGTCAGGGCATCCCGAGCTCCTGCTGTCAGCGCAGGGCCTCTCCCGTGATGCGTCCCCGTAGTAGCGCTGCTTTTTCGCAGACAGCTGTGTGCTGCTCTGCCACGGGATGTGCCAGTTCCAGATTCCTCCGCTGGCTTCAGCGCTGCCCTGCTGCCTGTCCCCGCGGAGCCTTTGGCAGTCGGATCGGTGCCAAGCAAAATGTTTGGTGCTGCTGAGTAATCTCTCGAAAGCAGCAGCTGCCTCACAGGCTTTGACAAATAAATGCCTGCTGCGTGTGCCTGATATGTGCAGGGTGTCTGCTTTTGGTGTTAACTCTTCAGTGACGGCCTAGCAACATCCGGGGACCCTCAAGAATCCCTTTGACCTTTCTGCTGGTCGTGGCAACAAAAACCTAACGCGCAAAAGGGGGAAGACCTTTCAGCAAGAGTTAGGCTGTGAAATCTGGCTGTCAGCGGGAGCTGGGTAAGGTGGTGGTTGTCTGATCGTACAACCCTTGGCCGTCTTGGTGGAAAGTGATATCTTGAAGTGCCTTGGCAGTGCGTTATGTGCCTGGTGATGCTGTGCCCCAGGGGTAGCTGCACTTCAGAAACGTGTGATGTGCCCTGCAGGGTGGCGTGCATGGAAGCAAAGACAGCGTTGTGCCTTCAAGTGTGACTCTCCGTGGGATATGGCCAAAAATGTAGAGCTCCTCCTGTCCTTATTCCAAATGGAAAAGAGCAGCAGGTGTTTTGGGGCTGTCCAAACACCGTTTTCAGTGTGCAGGCGTCCTCTGTGCTATCCAAGCAGCCGTGTCTCTTCTCTCTTACAACCTTCTCTTGGCAGATGCCGTCCCTTTGGACTAATCCTCTGACCCTGCTGTAACTTCCTCTCTTTTATGTTGCCTCGCCTTTCAGACTCACCCCACGCAGACAGCCTTCCTCTCCAGCGTCGACCTGCACACGCACTGCTCCTACCAGATGATGTTGCCGGAGTCCATTGCTATTGTGTGTTCTCCGAAATACCAGGAGTAAGTATGGACGTGGGGTAGGGAATGCCTTTCCCTCTGCCTGTGCTGCCTCCCCTTTTGGTTGGGCAGGAGGTCTGGCCTCCTCAGAAGGTATCGAAAGGCTGTTTACCACTACCTTTCCTCTGTCGGATTCCTGGTGTGGAACAAAACGTCAAGTCACGCAATGAAAGCTTTACCGAAAGAGGCTGGAAGAGCACGTGGGATTCGACAGCTCTTCCAAGCTGGTTTGGGGGGGTTGTATCTGTGCTGTGGTTGCCCACCCATGAAAGGGGACGGGTCTGCAGCTGCAGAACTGGGGAGAGGAGTGTCCCGGGGAGAGGAGCATCCCACAGCAGGCATTTCTGCTCTCGCTTGAGATGAGCGGGCTCAAGTGTGCTCCTTCAGACGCAGAAGGAGCTGCTTCTATTTGTAGAGGCTTGAGCTACACAGAGCTTGTATTTATTTGCTCTAGGACGGGGTTTTTCAAGCTGACAGAGCATGGCCTGGAGGAGATCTCTTCCTGCCGGCAGAAAGGATTCCACCCGCACTCCAAAGACCCCCCTCTCTTCACTGTAAGTCACCCCAAGAGGCAGCGGGGGCCGTAGGACCGGGAGTCGACATACTGGACACTTCATTTGATTGTATATCTGTGTCGAGGTGCTGGGCTGTGACCCAGGACAGGAGGGTCAGCCTGGCAGAGGCTCCTAGAGTTGAGATACAAAAGCTTTCTGACTTGTTAGCACGTGTCGGAGGTGCGATACAGAGCACTTCTCTGCAGAAAGTGGTCAAGGCAACAGCAAAAGGCTTGTATTTGAGCAAGAGAGATTTGTATTTGTGTCCTGCCGTGGTCTCTTGTCTCGCACCGGGCAGGGCATTAGTTCCTGGTCCGAGAGGGCTGTTCGGCAAAGAACGCTGGGTGCAGGTTGTGTCAGGAGGCAGAGGAGGCTCAACTGAGCTGTGGGAACGCCTGAATAACCGCTGTCTGCTCTTTATCTTCCCTTCTCTTCCAGACCTGCAGTCACGTGTCAGTAGTCGAGAGAGACGTGGTCCTGATGGATCTCCGATAGGCCTCTTGCCTTAACCGTTTACAGAAAACCATCGACCTTCCTTCTAGGCCTAAGGAAATGTGTTTTTTCCTCCTGTAGCAGATGATTTCTACCGTGTAGTGATTCTTCCCCTTCCTCCCCCTACAATCGCGGTGAAATCGGTACCCTGACCTCAGCGGGAGCACGTGAAACCTCAGTGCCTGGCGTTGGGCTGGCAGAACGGTGCTGAGGTTCAAGGTGTGGGGAAAAGCGAACTGGAAATTCGAAGACAGACACTAACACTGAAGCAGTTGTTTAATACTCTAATGTATGGCTTGAACGGCTTCCTGGGGAGTGTCCCCCGTGATTTGCTGCAACCATGAGGTGTGGAAACCTCTTCAAGTGCTTTCCAAAGTGGGACTTGCCCAAATGAGTCTATGCTTTGTTTTGCCTCTCTGGGTTCCTGTGGTCTCTCGGTGCAGCTGGCTGGAGTAGATAAGTCTTTGCTATAGTTTAAGATTAAACCTTCCTAACCCCTCTCACCCCATGCACGAGCTTATCACCGCTGAGCCGGAGCGAGTCCTGCGTGCTCAGGTCTTTGCCCGGTGAGGTAAGAAGGGGCCCAGCCTCTTTTGGGAACCCCTATTTCAGTGTTTCAGGGGAGAAGGTGCCTGGATGCGGCACTGCTTTGCACAAGCCGCTTCATTCCAGCGGTGGGGAGGGGTGTCTGGTTACTTTGTTCCTTTTCCTGGATGGGGGATTCACTCCGGCCCTTGGAACGCCTGGCGAGGGCTTGGATTTAGCTTGTTACTGGTGGAGGAGGGTCTCGGTCTCTTGGCTGCAGCGCTGTCGTGTGAAGGCTTTGCAAGGCCGTCGTCTCTCTGAGACGGGACTCCAGCAGCTTGTGCCACTTCAGTCCTCAAAGATCACTACCCCCGACCGCCTCTGCGCTTCTCAAAGCAGTATGAAGTCCGTCCTTGCCAAAAACAAGCTCTCTGTGCCGTCGCCGTTATGTGGTACACCAGCCAGGCATCTCTTCTGAATTACTCTCGTTGGATGCCAAGCAGCAATTTTCCTTCCCGGCGCTATCGGCGCTGCGCCTCCACCCTCGCTTCTGCCGGCGTTGGAAGGGAAGAAGCAGTATTGCAAGGTGGAAGGCATCTGGCCTCAAAGGGCTGAGCGTGATCCCCGCCACCTCCACATCCTCTGGCAGGATGCTCTGATGCTCAGCACATGGCCGTGCGGGGAGGGGAAGGAGGCAGGAGCTGCCTTCCCACCTGGCACGCATACACGCGTGTTCCGTGTGTCATGTCCTTGTACTTCTACGTGCACCGCTCCTTGGTGTACAGTTTAACACAGATGGATTGTATTATCTTGGCCGGGTTTCTTTTGCCACTTGTGTTCTTTGAGCTAACTGGGCGGGTTGGAGGGGTCCGGCGTGGCTGAGAGCGGGGAGGGAAGCGATTTATTTAGGGCTTGTGTTTAATCGCAACAGCCCCCTCCTTGGCTCCTGCGTGACAAACGGCTGCTGCCATCATTTTTGCAGTTGGTTTTGGAAGTGGGCTACCCTCGGCAGCGGGAGGGAGGGAAGGGCACTTCTGGGCGTCGGTGGGAATTAACTTTCAGACCTAATTTATTTAAACCACGCTCCAGGGTGGGCTTTGCAGCCTTGGCGTAGAGGTGTTCACCCCCCAGCTCTGCAGAACGGAGCAGTCTGCTCGTCGCGCAGCGCGGGGACACCAGGGGTGAAAGCCCGTTTTGCAAAGCTGCGATTCCTTCAAACCAACAGTGAATATCCCAATGAATTTAGCTCCCTGTCCCCGAAGGTCTCGGGTCGGAGCTGCCCCAGTATCGGGCAGAGAGCACCAGCCAGGGAGAGGAGCTGGTGGCAAATCGCTGCTTCGCTCAGTAAATCGTCTCAGTGACCGATAAACCCTCGCGGAGAATTTCTCAGATACCTCGCAGCGCGGCCCTACGCAAGGGCTGCATTTCTCACGTCAGCGGCGAGCTGCTGCCTCGCGCCCAGCCCTGCTTTCCGAGCTGGCGGCTTTTTAATCACATTTTTTCACTTAAAATCACTGAGTCATCAGTTTGTGCGGTGGCATGAGTGCTGATGTCCTGGCACTACAGCCTGTGTCCCACTAACCCACCCCATCTCTCCAGCTGCACCAGATGCGACTGGTATATCTTAAAATTGTTCGAAACCGGGGGTTGAATGTGGTAGGAGCTAACCCCTAACAGAAACCACGCTTCGCAGGAGTGGTTTATTTTCCGCAGCGATGGGGGTTGCGTGTTTAGGGGGGTTTCCTGCAGGCAGGGAGCGATGCTTATCTCTGCCTCAGGGATGGGAACAGACCCAAATCCCTGCCCGAGCTCTCATCGCCGCTTTGTCCATCCTCAGCGGCAGCCGGAGAGGTTTAAAGCGCGAACGTTACCCTTATACGGAGGTGCCGAGGGCCGGCCTGCGCGCCCGGAGTTCTGAAATCCCACGGCAAACTGGGGATTGCCCCCCTCCTCGTCCCGCGTCCATCCCAGCCGGGGCTGGCCTCGCCTGTGCCGGGGGATGCTTGGCGTTCCTGCAAGCATCCCAGGGCCGCCGGCCACCCTCCCCAGTGCCGGCAGCTGGATTGGCTGCGGTGGCCGAACCTTTCCTTTTTAGGCTGCTTCTGCTCCGGCTCGGGGCTTTGCCTCCGCCATCCCAGCTTCAAACTTGCCGCGCCAAGGCTTTCCATCCCGGCTGGCCGTGGTGCCGTGGGTCGGGGAGGTTTGGGGATCGGGCAGGGATGGGGAGCTGGGAGCCGAACCGCCTGTCCCCGGCAAACACCGGGGATGGAAAAGCCGTGAGACTCGCGTGCTGCGGAGCTGGGGCTGGCACCCCGCAGTTTGCACTAGCCCAGGGCTCGGGGGGGTCTCTGGGGCTTTGGGCACGGTCCCCCCAACCTGGGGTGGGACAGGGTCCTGTCACTGGCTCCGCGCGGACCCCGGGATGGCCCTGCTCCCTCCGTGCAGGGCTCTCCCCGTGCTGGCACGGGCCCGTGGGGCACGGCCTGCATCCAGCCCCCCTTTTTCCATCCCCCCACCCCCGCTCTCTGCTGGGTTTGGGGATAAATTATTTTTTAATTTTTTTTTGTTGTTGTTGTTCCTTTTTTCAGCCTGTCATATATGGCAACCTTTTGCCTCGGTGACCTCATGTTTGGCGGCAGACCAAGGGGACCGGGCTGGGACGCAAGGCGGCAGCAGGTCCCCGGGGCTCGGGGCGTGCAGTGGGGACACCGATGAGCATCCAGCCCCCGGGGGCTGAGGTTCCCCGAGAGGAAGGAGGATCGCTGGGGCAGAGCCGTTGACTGGGGACACTGTTGGAGGCGCGGGCGGGCTGGCTGGCCATGCTGGGGAGACACCGTGTCCCTGTCCTGCCCCGCGGGGTGACAGCCCGGAGTCCGCTCCCTCCCTCCAGGCCTGGGGGGCCACCAGAACTCTTGGGTCTCTTCTGGTGGTGGTGGGACCCTGCAGCTCTTGGTTCTTATTGCCGCACCGGGGCCTCGATGTCCCTGCCCTGAGCACAGCTCGGGACCCCGCAAAGCAGGAGCCAGCCCCGTCACCCCGTGCCTCAGTTTCCCCATCTGCAACCGGAGTCCTGGTAGCTCTGGGTGGTGGCTCTGTGGCATCTCTCCTGTCCCCCCCTCCTCCCCAGCCTCGCTGCCCTGGGGGCTCGGGGAGAGTCCCCGCTGTGGGACCGTTGCCCTTAAAAAGGCAGCCGGGAGTTTGGCAGCCGCTGGTTGGCCTCTGCGAGGGCCGCGGCTCCGCTCGCCGCCTGCCAAGGCTGCAGCCACAGGGCTGGGGGTGGGTCCGGCCCCCCCATGCTGCACTCGGGCAGGGGGGGCCAGGGGACAGCACCCCCCCATCGCCCCATGGTGGGTCTGGGCTCATCCTGCCTCCAAAACCCTCCCGGGGAGGGGGTGAGAGCTGGGTGCACCCACCACGCGGGGATGGGCTTGGGACCCACGAGTCCGGCCTTGCCCGAGCCGGGCCTTTGGGGAGACGAGGGGCTTTGGGGCATCAAAAGCCCAAACTGGGGCGGAGAGAAAAAACCCAGGGAGAGAGATCCCAAAGGTGCCGGATGCTGGGAGACGTGGAGGAACCGAGGCCGGGAGGAAGCGATGCACCAACCCAGTGCGCTTCCAGTGTCTCAGCGATGCCGAATTCCCATCCCGGCTGCGGGGTGTCCCCCACGACAGAGCCCCGACACCCACCTCCACCCGGGTGGGGCTTCTCCACGCTCTCCCCAGGAACCGGAGATGCTTCCACCTCCTTTTTGCCGAGACCGTCACTTATAAGGACTTGTGTCTCACTTGTTTATCGCAGCGGAGCATAAAAGGAACAGACTCACAAATGGGATGTTGCCTCCCAAGCATCCCCGCATGCATTTTTCTTACAATAATTAACCGTGCTGGGTCCTACCATCAGTCCAAGGTCAATTTAATGAAATAAAACACCTTATATGGCCATATGGCTAACACACCATCACTTAGCCTATTTAGGGTCTTTGTTTAGAGAGGATCCGCCTCTGAGGTTTCACGGGCTCGCTGGTATTTATACCAAAGGCGCGTCGGGATTCGGTCCCAGAGGAAAGCTTTCGCGTCCGCGGTGAGTACTGCCCAGCCCCGGCTTCCCTTCTGCTTGCAGGAAAGCGGGAAGGAAAAACACCCCGGGGGGTTTTCGGGGTGCCCCAGCGCTTATGGGGTGGCCCGGCTCGGTTCACACAGCACAGGGGGGGTTGTCAACCCCGGCATGACCCCGCAGCCGGGGGCTTCCGTGGAGGCGACGAGAGCTGGGCTGCGGCCAAAGCGGGTCGTGTTCTTCCAGAAATCCCCGTGATTTGGGTTTTTTTTTTTTCTTTTTGGGCTCTTGTGAGGTTTTCGCCTGCTTCGCTCTGGATGCAGGAGCGCATCCACCGGCAGAGGGGGGGCACCCCCTGGGAAGGGCTATTTTTTTTTCCCATTTTTGGGAAAGGATGCGAGGGCAGAGCAGCAAGGGGCCACCGAGACAGGACCGGAGGAGAGGGCATCGCCTGCCTTCCCCCTGCCCGCTCGGGGGGCCACCAGCCAGGGACGACGACACCGCAGCTCCCCGGGCAAGCGCGGGCAGGAGGCTTTGGCACCCATTTCGGGCACCGGCTGGCGAAGGATGGAGAAGTAGCATCGGCGTGGAGCAGCACCCGTGGAGCAGCCCCACTCCCAGCATTCCGGCACCGCGGCCGGACCCGGCGGCCACCCCTCGTCACAGCCCATGGAGGATTTTGCGGGGCCGCGCATCCCCGAGGACTCCAACCCTTCCAACCAACACCCAAAGCTGGACGCGGTGGCGCGGCGTAACCCTCTCCCCCACCCTCCTTTAACAGTGTTTTCCCCCCTTCGCCCCAGCTTATCCCCCAGGTCCCCCTGAACGCCAACCGCTCCCGGCCCCACCATGTGCGAGGAGGAGACCACCGCCTTGGTCTGCGACAACGGCTCCGGCCTCTGCAAAGCCGGCTTTGCCGGCGACGATGCCCCCCGCGCCGTCTTCCCCTCCATCGTGGGGCGGCCCCGGCACCAGGTGGGTACCCGGGGGGGGGGGGGGGGGAGCAGCAGCCCCAGGTCACCGCCCACCCCGCTTTTAATCACCGAAATGAGGCTAACGAGGCCGTCTCTCTCGCCGGCGTTAGGGTGTCATGGTAGGCATGGGGCAGAAAGACAGCTACGTGGGCGACGAGGCGCAGAGCAAGAGGGGTATCCTCACGCTCAAGTACCCCATCGAGCACGGCATCATCACCAACTGGGATGACATGGAGAAGGTGAGGCCACCCGCCCCCAACCCGGGACGGGGAGCAGGTGCTGGCGCCCGCTTCGGTTTGGGGTAAGGCCCCAATTCCCCTTTGCCCACCTTAGATCTGGCACCACTCCTTCTACAACGAGCTGCGCGTGGCCCCCGAGGAGCACCCGACCCTGCTCACCGAAGCACCCCTCAACCCCAAGGCCAACCGGGAGAAGATGACCCAGGTGAGGTGCTGCGGGGTCCCCGGCCGTGGGGACGGACCCTCCGAAACCGCGGGAAGGGCTGGGGAATTTGGGGTTTAGCGAGCCAAGAGGGGCGGGTGCGGGGCAGGGGAGGAGCGGGTTGGGTGGTGCTTTAACAAGGGCAGCGCTCGCGTGCGGCGCGTGGACCCGCGGGGTTTGGTCAGGCGATGCGCTGAGCCACGGTTTTTCCATGCGATGCACACACCCACGTGATTTTCCATGCGATGCGATGACTCACGTCTCCACGCGATGCCCTGCCCCACGTGGTTTTCGGCGCCACGCAGCGATCCACGTGTTGTTCTGTGCAATGCATTGACCCACGTGTCCGTGCAATACAACAATCCACCTATTTTTCCGTGCGATGCAACAATTCGCGTGTTTTACCCTGCAATGTGCTGACCCCGTGTCTCCAGGAAGGTCCCCGTGGGTTGGGGTGGGATGCGCCGGGGACCCCCACGCTCCCCCCTAACCCTCTGCCCCTCTCATCCTCCCTCCCAGATCATGTTCGAAACCTTTAATGTCCCCGCCATGTACGTCGCCATCCAAGCCGTCCTCTCCCTCTACGCCTCCGGCCGCACAACCGGTGAGTGGGACACACGGCATCTACCGCCCAGGGTCCATCCGTGGTGGGAAAGGGACCAAGCTGGCTTCCAGCCTCCTCCCTCACCTTCCTTCCCCCTTCCCAGGCATCGTCCTCGACTCCGGGGATGGTGTCACCCACAATGTGCCCATCTACGAGGGCTACGCTCTGCCCCACGCCATCATGCGTCTCGACTTGGCCGGCCGCGACCTCACCGACTACCTCATGAAGATCCTCACCGAGAGGGGCTACTCCTTCGTCACCACCGGTACGGGGCAGGGAGGGGATCATGGGGTGATGGGGGACCCCAGGGTGCCGCCGATGCACTGGGTTGAGCCTGTTCGCCATCGTCTCCTGTAGCCGAGCGGGAAATTGTGCGCGACATCAAGGAGAAGCTCTGCTATGTGGCCCTCGACTTCGAGAACGAGATGGCCACGGCCGCCTCCTCCTCCTCGCTGGAGAAGAGCTACGAGCTCCCTGACGGGCAGGTCATCACCATCGGGAACGAGCGTTTCCGCTGCCCCGAGACCCTCTTCCAACCCTCCTTCATCGGTAAGCCCACCCCGAATTGTCCTGGCTGTCCCCTAGGTGGTTACCCCCCATCCTCACCACCCCACCATGGCAGGCAACCAGCCCCCATGGGTGCCCCACAGAGGTGTTTTACACCCCTCCCAAGCACTTTGCATCCCAAACAGGGGGGACAAACCCACGGGTGACCCCATGGCTCTTTTGGGGAGCCCTGAGGAGGTGTGGGTGGGGGTCAGGGTGCTGACAGCCCACTTCCACCCCAGGCATGGAGTCAGCCGGCATCCACGAGACGACCTACAACTCCATCATGAAGTGCGACATCGACATCCGCAAGGACCTCTACGCCAACAACGTCTTGTCCGGCGGCACCACCATGTACCCCGGCATCGCCGACCGCATGCAGAAGGAAATCACGGCGCTGGCTCCCAGCACCATGAAGATCAAAGTAGGTGGTGGTGGTGGTGGGGCAAAGCCATGGTCATCAACGCCCCAAATCCTCTCCTGGTGCAGGTCGGGGGGGTGATCGGGGGGTGCATCCCAACGGCTCGTGTCTCGGCAGATCATCGCCCCGCCAGAGCGGAAGTACTCGGTGTGGATCGGTGGCTCCATCCTGGCGTCCCTCTCCACCTTCCAGCAGATGTGGATCAGCAAACCCGAGTATGACGAGGCTGGACCTTCCATCGTCCACCGAAAATGCTTCTAAGCCCCCTCCCCACCCCGTGGTGGCCCCCCATGCCTGGGCTGGGGCGCCCCGCTCCTCCTCGGTCCCCGCTGCTCCTCCCCACCGCCCACTGCGCATTAAAGCCTTTTCTCCAGGCTCTGCCCCTTTTCTGGGAGATTTTGGGGCACTGGGGGGTGGGAGGGGTTGGGGGGGAGCTGAGGGCAACGGGGTGAGGGATGGGGGAGTCCTGACCTCACGTTGGTGCCCATGATGTTACGCTGACGCCTTTGACTTTGCTCTGACGCCCCCAACCCCATGTCAATGCCCTTGACCCCATGTTTGTGGCCCCCAACCCCATGTTGTTGCCCCCAACCCTGTGTCAATGCCCTTGACCTCATGTTGTTGCTCCCAAACCCATGTTGATGCCTCCAAAC